>CM031234.1:585354805-585460958 GCA_018340775.1 Taxus wallichiana var. yunnanensis
CCTCTATACTTCTATTCTAGTTTAAAATAATTGTAAAAATATCTTGTATTATCTAAGTAAATTGATAGAGTTTACGGAAAATACAGTCCAATATGTATCTATTTGTAAAGGAATTCCTTGTGTTATAAAAGGCTCCTAGAGATGCAGTATAAGAATATTTCCATGAGAAATGGTGAGATTTAGTCTCACAAATACATGTGCTAGCCTAAACATTTAGGGTTTATGGATTTGTAAATCTTGTTGTACAAATAGATAATTTTGGTATATGGATCCCTACCTAATATTAAGGGCGGAGTTATAGAACTATAGTATTAAGTGTATAATAATATATAGTTTATATTAACATAATATATAGTAATCTATATTCTTATTATTTAAATATAAAATTTAGATTAAGTAGTTGGTTAATCCAAATAACTAACTAATTAAATCGGGGTGTGCCCTGTCACTTAAGAAGGTCATAACCCTTCATCTTATTTAAATATGACCATAGGTCATATTCAAAATAATTCATATCCATCGATCATAGATAAAATAATAATATTCCAATGGGAATATGAAGGTAAATCCTGGAAAATAAAGGGAATATAAGTGAGGAGGGAGTTACTGGACTGGTGGATGTAAAATTTTATCACATAGTGGATTTATTCTCCATGATTTTTACCCATTTAGGGCTTTTCCACATTATATCTGGTGTTCTTTGTTTTGTGTTATTTACATTTATTTGTGTTGTGTTACATTTATTTATAATGTTTAACTTTACATTTAATTAAGTTGGTGAATATATTTTTCACCCTCATCCTGACACAAGAGAGTCCTAAGGTTATTAATTACCCATCATGGTCTGATTTCCCTGATCTAGAGCCAACTATTGTCATGTTAAATTTATAGCATGCAAAATTGAAAATTTTGGCCATGACAACTAAGCCCACAACTGAAAATTTTCCCTCTTGGTAATTATGAACCATTCCTCTGGTCATTCTGTCCTTAGTTTCACCCTCATTCCATCTCATAGGAAATTTATAATTCAATAATTTTTCAATGTGTAGGGATATGTACCTAATATTATATATGAATTCATTAAGAATCAATGGAAACCCACTTCCTCTGGAGGCCTAAAAAGGGTCATTTTTCTCCATATTGTAGCTATAAACACCCTTTGAAAGCCTATAGGGAATATTCAAACCATATGAGAATGGTGTTAGTGAACATTAAATATTTTAAATACACTTTAGGGAAATTATTTAAAGAAAATTGATGACAAGAACAACCTATGCAACATCACGTAAATTTGGGCAGAAGGAATGAAGGATCCAATAGTGAAAGATAACTTGTCTGGATGATTTTGGGAGCTCTAGGAGGATTCAGGAGAACAATAAGTAGCCATTGGAAAGGTATTTTAACCCTCTACATGATGGAGACATAAAATTTGTTCTAAAATTCAAATATTATCTGAGGTAATCTACAACACAACTACTACTCCCTTCAGTCAAGAATGAAATAGGCCATAAAATAGATATTTTAGGAATAATTGGCTCTTGATAATCATTGGTATGATCTCAAAATAATATATTTTTTTACCACAAAACTCTTTTCCATGCTCCTGAGCTAAAATTCATTTCCGATGTCCCGATTTGGAGTATGCAGGTAATATCAGCATTCTAAAAACTCCTTTTTGTAATTTTTCACTACTTGTGTCCCTCTTGTCACCCTTAAGATGCAAAATGCAGACAAATTTTTTTGACTCCCATATGGACGTTATGTTTTCGTCACTTAAACCTTGTGACTTAAATAGTTAGGTGAGCAAAAAGTCAAAATTTGACTACTTTTTCATAATAAAGACCCCCTAGTTGCACTTTGCCACTCCTTATGTCCCTACTTCCTCCCAAGGTGTAAAGGGTACAAGGTACACACAAAAGGGTGAGCTCTTTCATCCCATTTAGCCCATGGTCATCAAAAACACATTTTTATCCCCAAAACCAAAATTTAGCCCCTGGTGCTCATTACCAACTCCTTGGATCTCCTCCATAAGGAACCAGAGGATACCACTTTTCACCATCTGGTGTAAGTCACACTTTGGTGTCCCTTTTGTACCAATTTTCCCTCTTTTACTGGTGCAACTCCATTTCAACCCTTATTCAACTCTAGTTAAGCCTACTTGGGTCAAACTTGAGTTATGGTGTGTAAGTGAGAATAAAAAGCTTCATATTCAAAAGTTAGCCATTTTTATATGTCAAAGATGCATTTTTCTTCCAAAAATATATCTCCCTTGTTTTTTCACTATTGAAAATATACCAAAGGCCTTATATGTTAAAAATGGAAAGTTACTCATATCTCCCAAACCCCTTGTCCAATAAGCATGAGATTTTTATAGCAACTCCTGATAAATTCCTTTCAAATGATCCCAAATTTAAATCAAATTGTGTTTTATATTAATTTTAATTCCCAAATAAAATTTTCCAAAATAAAAACTCATTTTTTAGATATTTAGAGTTCTTGCGATTGAAGTCCTCCAAAAATTTGAACAAAGCAGCCTTGTGAAATAAGAAAAAATTTGAGACCACATTTTTTCCATTCCAACACTTGGAAGAATAACTTCTAAAAATTGTAAGCATTTTTTTTTTCATTATCTATAAATAGTAAGTACTATAAACAATTCATTCTCAGAGTTTTCATTACCCCTTGAACATATGGGAAACTCAAAAATTCCAAATTAATCAAATGGTAACAAAAATAGACTTCTTAAGATAAATATTACTAAAAATAGTAATTTTTAGAATATTGGTCAAGAAACAAGGATATTGAACCTCTCATGTTGAATAAATAGCACATGGATAAGTTTGAAATAGTAAAAAACATCATAGTGACTTGACAAATTCATGATTTCACACTATCCAATTTCAATTGGATGAAGGAGCAATTCTTCTATTTTAAGGAGAATACCTTTCCAAATGAGTAATAAATGATAAAGGAGGCATTTTAGCATTTTGAGGTTTATTTTATTCAAAAATAATTTTCAATCATAATGTTTCATTTCAACGAGTGGTTAGAGGGAAAGAATTCCATTCAGGGAGCAATCCTTCTATCTAAAAAAGGAATATTTTATTGAAAAGTAGATAAGAAACAAAGTGTAAAAATATCTTGAATCTAATAAAATTTAAGAAGGAAGAATTTGTGTCATAGAGGTGAATTTTGAAGCCAATAGGAGCAAGTCAATGATTTCTATGTTCTAACTCTAACCTTGTGTTTAAAGAGGATCATCATGTTTGTAAGAATATGAAATCATCTCAGGTTTATCAAGAGAAATTCACTTATAAGTGTTTTTGAATTCTTATTAAAATTCCTTGAAGTGTATATGCACCTCACAATAAGAAGGATATTGTACCAAAATGTTTCAAATCAATAGGTTATTAAGGGAAATGAACTTCATTCATGATCCATTAGAAGTATGTTCTTTATAAGCAAGAGATTTCCAGTCTCTAGATTTCTACTTCTCTCTCTCTCTCTCTCTCTCTCTCCTCTCTCTCTAACATTTTATTCCTTCATTAGGAATGTACTTTTTCCTCTCTTTCTTCTTATTCACTTAAGTGATTTATTGTTGCATTGTAAAAGTACCTTTTCAAAAATAAGAAAATGACTTAATTTTATTCCTAAGAGAATGTGATAAGCCACAAATGGAGGTGAGGTGAGATGGGACAAAATGAAATGGAACCCTAAAGGACACCTAGAGGTAAGTGCTCTTACAAATGGGTTATTTCTTTTTAACTTTATCATTCAAGAAGATATGCATAAGGTACTTTGGAAGAAGGACCTTGGTTTTGGGGAAAATCAGGATGGTATCTTAGGAAATGGGAACCAAATTTTAATCCAGAAAAAGAGAATATGAATCAATTCCCTATCTGGATTCGCCTTCCTAACTTTCCCCTGGAGTTTTGGCATGAGGATATTCTTAAAGAAATAGCTAACTCCTTGGGCTCACTGGTACTAATAGATAATGTGACTCTGAATATGACTAGACTTGTTTGTGCTAGATTTTATATTTATACCATCGCAGGCGATATCCCTAATAGCATCAAACTGAAGTCTAGATTAGGAATATGGGAAAAAATATCAAAATGGAAAGCTCTCCAGCAAAATGTTCCAAATGAAATGGTTGGGGACATTCAACCAAGAGATGTAAGTTTAAGATCTCCAAGATGTGTACTGTCATAACAACAAATGAAAAAAGAAGATAAGGGAAAAGGGATTATGCAAAGCGTAATAGACCATAAGAAGATTTTTTAAGAATTATAATGAAGGGTATAATCCTCTTAGAATCTAAGAAAGAGAGGAATCTGTGATAACTCTAAATAAAATTGTTCGGAAATGGATGAAGATGGTTTTACTTTGGTAGTCAATAGAAGGAGATCTAAAAATCAGTCAATGTCTGATTCAAAAATCAAATAAAAAAAAAGGAACAACTAGAAAAAGACTCCCTGTATGCAAGGAAGTTGGAGCTCTTTTCCTCAAATAAAGGGATTGGCTCAAGAAGAAAAAATTCTATACAAGGAAATATGGAGAATGGAAACAAGGGTGAACAATAAACTATAGATTTAGTCATGGAAGAAATAGTGGTGGAACAGATCCAAAAATAGAAGGGATAAGAGAAAAATTAAATATATTTTACTTCAATGGGAGAGAGGATGATGGTAGGTGATTTGATCAACCTCTCTTTGGATGAAATCATGAATGTTCAAAAAATTCTAAACAAGGAGTTGGAAGATAAGAAAGAGGAATTATCTCCTGAAAAAAGGGGGAACCCCCTGAATAAACACCCTTAGGTAAAGGAGAAGTGGTTTCATCATAAAAAGGGTGAGTCCTCCAAAGTAACTCCATCTAGTAAAGGGGAAATCCAGGGGAGAAAACCCAATAAATGTGGAGACTCTTAATAGTAAACAAGGTAGACCAAATAAATTTGAATCAAGAAAAAGATCTACTCAGAAGGAAATAGTCTTGTTTGGACCAAAAGGTCTTTAGGAAAAACAAACCCAATCTTAGAAAATGAATTACATCTCTTGGAATGGAAGAGGGCTCAACAACCCTGCTAAATGGAGGGTTCTATATAATGGATTAAAGGACAGAAAATAGATGTTTTAGCAATTCAAGAAACCAAAATGAAAGATGACAATTTCCTAAACTCCTGTAAATTATTTTGGAAAAATTCTAAGGATTTTTTTGTGAGTTCGAATGGGGCCTCTAGAGGAGTAGTTATTATATGGAATCCAGTCATCTATGAGGGTACACTTATATTGAAAATAAATTATCATATGGCTATGATGATGAGAAATTTGGAAAAAGATAAAATATGGGTTCTATCCAACATTTATGCTCCTACCCTTCACAAAGAAAGGAAAAATTATGGCAGCATCTCCTTACTTTCAAAAATCATATCACTAGATCTGATTGGATTGTGATGGGTGACTTTAATACCCCTATTTCTCCCTTAGAAAATAAAGGGGGTTCCTAGGAGTTTACTATCGGTATGGAGGATTTTAATGATTTTATTATAAATTCCCATCTCCTTGATATAGACTTAAAGGGCAGAAAATACATCTAGTCAAATAGAAGAGTGGGATCACAACTTATACAAGTGAGACTAGATAGAGTTTTGGTTTTGGAGGATTGGTTAAAATAGGATATATCCCTTTTTTATCTAACAAGGATTGGGTCAGATCATAACCCAACTCTTTTGATGATTAATAACCCTTACAGAAGGAAAACTCCCCTTTGTTTTGAAAAAATGTGGCTCCATAGTGAGGAAATTAAATATCTTGTCAATGAATGGTGGAAGTTTAAGGTTTAGGGAACAAAATGTATAGATTAACCAAAAAACTACAGAATGTCAAAACAAATCTTAAAAATTGGAACAAGAAAAGTTTTGGGAATATATTCTAGAAGAAAGTGGAAATTAAATCTGACTTACAAAATTTCCAAAGAAAAGTGAAATGAGTGATTATGAAGCTGATTTGGAAGACTATGAAAAGGAAAGAATTCTTATTTTGGAATACCACAATATTTTAGCGAAGGAAGAAACATTCTAGAGACAAAAATCTAGAATTACTTGGCTCAAAGAAGGGGATAAAAATACTAGGTTCTTCCATATATCCACCCTCAAATATAGAAGTTTTAATAGAATTAATAAAATCAAGAAAATAGAAGGGATTCTCTTGGAAGAGAAAGAAGAAATAAAATAAGAGGCCATTTCCTTTTTTAAATTTGATAACTAATCAAAGTGTTCCTAACTTGGCTAAGGAGAAAGACTTCCTTAACTACATTCCTCCTATGGTTTTAGAAGAAGATAATATGCTTCTCTCAGCGATCCCATCCATGGAGGAGGTAGAATTTACAGTCAAACATCTCAGTCTAGATAAGGCTCCTGGACCGAATGGTTTTCAAGATTTCTTCTTTCAACATTTTTGGGATATTATCAAAAAGGATGTTTACAAAGTTGTGAAAGAATTTTTCAGTCAAAAAATGCTTAAGGATTTGAATTTTACTTTTCTTTCCCTTGTTTTGAAATGTGGTAATGCTATGGAATTTAAATACTTTAGACCTATAAGTATTTGTAACACTACTTACAAAATTTGCATGAAAATCCTTGCTCTTTGTTTACAATTTCTCCTTCCTACTATCATATCAGAAACAACAAGGAGGTTTTGTTTTGGGACGTCAAATTCAAGATGGGATCATTACTATAAAAGAGATGATCCACTCAGCTAAACTTAGTAAAAATGTTGTTATGTTTCTCAAATTGGATATGGCTAAGGCTTATGACAGGGTCTTCATGGAGTTTTCTTGATAAAATTATTAACAAGTTTGGATTTTACAACTCCTTTCAGAGTTTATTTAAGGCTTGTATTTCAAATGCTTGGTTCTCCATTCTTATAAATGGGACCCTATGTGGCTTCTTTCCTATCACACAAGGTTTGAGGAAAGGGGACCCACTTTCCCCTTTTCTTTTCATAATCATGGCAAAATCTCTTAGTAGAAGACTCAATGTGGAAACTAGTAATGGATCCATCAAAGGAATATCTTCGGCTAGGGGTATGGAAAATGTGTCACATCAATATTTTTTTGATGATACTATTTTGGTAGGAGAAGTGTCAATTTCAGAAGATAAGTAGTTTTAAAATATATTAGATGATTACATGGAGGTTTTGGGACAACTGGTGAACTATAGAAAAGATTCATTTTTTCCTTAACACTTTGGAAAGTCAATGTAAGAAGATAGATGAAATATTGGAATGTGACATTAAGCCCTTTCCAACCATTTATTTGGGTATGCCTCTTGGGGATAAGATACCTCTTAGTGGTGAATGGAATTTTCTTATTGAAAGATTTGAGAGGAAGCTTACTGGATGGAAAGAAAATCTACTATCTCAGGCTGGGAAAATCATTCTACTTAAAAGTTCCCTCCAAATCCTCCCGGTGTATGTAATGTCCCTCTATCAACTCTCGAGGAAAATTGTAGAAAAACTTGAAAATATTCAAAAATGTTTCTTATGGAGTGGAAATGAAAGTAAATATAGAATTCCATTGGTGGCATGGAATAGGGTCTGTAAACCAAAAAAGATGGGGGGATAGGTCTTAGAGATTGGACTAAAATGAATAAATCCCTTCTAGCTAAAATTGGATGGAGGCTAACTAAAGAAGATGGGGTGTGGACTATAATTTTAAGGAAAAAATATTGGGTGGATGTTAATGATGAATGGTGGATATTTAAATAGGATTCTTTCAATGGGTCAAGTATATGGAAAGCTATTAATTGGGTGAAGGAAATTGTGGAAAAAGGTAGCAGATGGAAAATAGGTAAAGGTAATGAAATCTACTTCTGGACAGATAAATGGGCTGGTAACTTTACACTTGAAGATAAATTCCCCCAAATATCAAAACTATTAAAAGATAAATATGGGGGAAAAAAAATTATATGGCTGATCCCGGGAGCTTTCAAACTTGGAAGTATATGGAATTAGATAGGAAAGAGCTTAGATAACACATGGATATTCTCAATGAATTCTTAAAAATGCATGTGTCTTATAACAAGGAACAAGATATAATTATGTGGCATAAAGAAGTAAATGGCATTTTCTCAGTTAAATCAACTTATTCTTTATTCTTTGAGGAGACTAATGAGGAAGATCTATTAGCTGGCAAGATATGGAACAAGAATATCATTCCCAAGGTCAATATTTTCAGCTGGCTTATGGTGATAAATAAGATTCTTACTATTGAAAACCTCACCAAAAGAGGTTTTCATATGGTAAATATATGTGATCTATGTGAAGAGACTTTGGAGACAGTTAACCATTTGTTTCTGGAATGCTCTTTTTCTCTTCAAATTATATCTCCTATTCTAGGAATGTTTTTGGTTAACTTGGTTAGCCCTAACAAGGTCCAATCTTCTCAGATTCAATGGAAATGTTCGTTCATAAGTAAAGTTTTGAAAAATCTTTGGATAATGAGCCTTGGATATCTATGGTGGGAAATATGGAAAGAACGGAACAAAAGGATTTTCAAAGGAAAGAAACTTCCCAATAGGCTGATTTAAAAATAATGTTTACATGTTGTTAGAAACAATTTCTCTATCCTAAAGAACAAATAAGTGGAAGTTATGGATAGAGAACAACACATCATAAAGAAATGGAACTTAACCTATGACCCCACCCTAAGAAAATTAATCCAAGAGAAGGGGTAAGATGGAATAATCCTAGAGAGGGTTTTATCAAACTCAATTTTGATGGAGCTGCCAAAGGGAACCCTAGTAAGGCTAGAGGAGGAGGTGTATTTAGAGATGCTAAAGGTAAATTTATCCTTGCATATTTCTTTAATTTGGGTATACAATCTAATCATTTTGTAGAGGCATCGTCAATGTGTTGGGGAGTTAAACTTGTAGAAGAGAAATGTTTCAAGTCCCTAATCATGGAAGGAGACTCTCTTGAATAAAATATCGTGTATGAATGGAAAAAATACTGCTTATCTATCTATTTAAGACTTCATTAAAAACATCAAAAATAAAATGTCTTCTTTTAATGAAATATATTTCCAACACATCTACCAAGAAGGAAATAGATTGGTAGATTTAGTTACAAATAAGGGGGTGGAAGCTGTAGATTTAATTTTGGTTGAGGACTTAACTAACCTAAAAGCTAAAATTATCCACACTCTTGAAGGGGAATATGTCCTTGATGTCATATATTCATAATGATGACTGATAAAGGTGAAAATACCTCCTGTATGATGCATCTAGTTATTATGATCCCTAGACTCGTGCCAAAAATAACTTCTAATCATCCCACTAATTGGATTGAAAAGGATAATCTCCTCATTTATTTGATCCATTCACACATGTGTTGTAAAATAAGCTACCATAATAGATAGGGTTTACTTATCTATTATAGGAAGAAGAGCTACAAGGGTAAAATGGGAGGAGACTTAGTGTGAACTGAACTAGGCATGATCCTGTGATGTCTAAGGAGGCGATGAGTTATTAGATAAGGCTGGCCTTATGCAATTTTAAATTTTTTGATGGGTTTGATGAAACGCTGAGTGAAGTTGTGGCTAAAAATTGGAATGAAGGCCATGTTCGGTAGGAATTTCTCTTTCACTATCTCACCAAAGTTTATTGCTAAATTGACAGGCTTGTCCCTGGAAGGAAGATGCATCTTCAAACCTAAGTCTGACTACATCCTAGAGATTGATAGCTTCATGCAAGGTAAGGGTGCTCCTAAAATCCTTCATAATGGTTATGCTAGGGAGGATTTTCCTCCTCCTTTCAAAGAAATAGCTCTGTTAATCATGTTGTATATAACTCTGGAAGGGAGATACAAAGTTATCTATGGGTATCATTTCCCTATGTTCAATCATGTTAGGAATAACAAACTCTACAATTTCCCCAATTATCTGTATATTTCTCTTGCCAAATCTATAGCTCAGGTTGGGAAAGGAACTTTTACCCTTCTGTTATATCAAGGGATTATTAAACCTATGCTTAAGATGGGCACACCTCTCATTGGTAAAAATGAAAACTTTGGGGCTAATTTAGGGAACACTGATTAAGACATTCAGGGGAAAATGATATCTCGCAATCCAAAGAGGTTGTCACTCATATGGAGGAAGTGGGGAAATCATTGGAAAAAAGGAATAGGTCAAGCCTAGCCAAAGAAAATGTCAAGAAGAAGAGTAAGGAGAGTGAGGCTCTGAACCTCAAGAGAATTTTGAAGTTATTTCTAATTCAGGGGAACAAAAGGATGATAAAGCAAACCATTCTGATAATGGAAAGTGGCAAGAGGTTGCAAAATGTCTGGATAACTCTAAGGGAAAGAGATCCTAGAATACATAAGAAGCAATTGATAATTTTCATGCTCTCAAAATTTCTCAGAAGAATTTGTTCAAATCTCAGGATACAATTGTCAAATCTAATGTCTTCCTGAAAGAATTTGAAAATTATAGGTTGGATACTAATATCAATAGACATAAGATTAGCATGGTGTCCATTGATTTGAGGGAACTTCAAGAAAAATTTGAGAAACTCATGTCTATTGTTCTTAGTGATCAACTTAAGAATGCTAATGAGAGATGTCTATCTATGGAGAAAGATATGTTGAAAATGAAGGAGATTATTCTGCAAATTAGGGACATTCACATCCTCAATGTCAAGAGCACCATTCACCATCTTAAATTACTAGCAGAGATGATTCACTCCATGGAAATTATAAAGAAAAAATAAAAGGATGGATCTGGGTTTAAAGTGGAGATAGTTGAACTAGATTATCAGTACTGGAAATCCACTATTTCCATTTTGGTCAATGAATGGAATGGATGCATGAATACTATGGGAGACCTGATTAAAGAATGATTGGTGCTATGATTTTTTGGAAGACAAGATATCTATTTGGTTCTGTTATTTTCTAGATCGTGTTGTTAGTTATTGTACTTTTGGTCTTTAAGTTTGGTTTTTTTATCTATAGTATGTAATTTTGCTATTTTGGACTTATGGGGCTTTAATGGATACTCCCTTGGCCCTCTTTTTTTTGGGTACTTTCAAAATGTGTATGGGGTATGGTCCCCTCAACCCTCTTTTACCTCTTATAAAAAAATCATATAGGGAAGTAGAATTTATGCGAAGCATCAACGTGTAATGTAAGACAATTTTGGTTTCTAATGAGTTTTGGGTTATAATAGGTCTTAAAAGTTTATTGAGTTATATATGGTGGTGAATGATCTTGCATGCAAATAGTTATCAGTCCAAGAGTAAGGTGAAATAGAGTTTCCTTGTAATACATATTGTTCATTATTATTTTTATTATATTTAGAGACACCACATGATTTGTAACATGTGAATGCGAAGGTGTAAATAATAACGAATTTGCGTGAAGGTTAGGTAGTGTCAAATTAGGATATCAAGGTAGGACAGGAATTCTTAGGAAAAAAAGAGAAAAAAGACATTTGTGTAGTTTCCTATTTGAGCATAATGAATGAATATAGAGCATGGGCTTGAGAGAATACAATTATGAATGATGAGTTCAAAAAACTTGAACATTACTAAGTAAGGAGAACCATGATATATCCTAGACAAGGTAATGATATTTTGTGTGTTGAATATGACAGAAGTGCAAAGAAAAACCTATACCTAGAAAAATTTCACTAAATAATCTCATTTACATGCTTAAAGAAGTAGGTAAATATTGAAAGGAAAGTGAAAATATATAGCGAGAAGGAATAGGAATGTATGAGGACAATGTAGTTCAACATATGACAAGAAACAAATTTAAAGTCAATATGAGAAGATGAAAGTAATCATGAGGGAAGAACATTAAGGTGCATGTGGACAAGATGAGCAAATGAGTTGTAGAAGCTTTAGTGGATAGAGACAAAAAAGTTCAAGATAGGTAGAGGATGAAATATTGAATATAAAAATGTTCTATATTTAAAATATATGTTGTCTAATCTAACTTGTGAGTTAATGTACATGTTTTAAGTAAGAAGAAGATAAAAATTTGTTGAGGAATATTTGAAACACCAAAAAATATGAGGATAGACTCTTTTTATGAAAATGGGACGTATGTATGGCAATTGTTTATTGTTGTATGTTATTGATATTTATATCATTACTACACAAATAACTACAAGATAAATTTCCTCTATGTCCTTTTCTATGTTCCTCTATCCTCTCTACTCTTCAACCTTACAAGCATGGTGATCTTGTATAACCAAAAAGAACTTTGTGTCCTTGATTAATGAATATTCATAACTTTGTGTTTCTAGTTTGTTAGTCTTGTTGATTTCTTACATTTTTATGTTCTTCTAATTAAATTTTGACCTACTCTAGTTACTATTGGTGAGAATCTGATAGTTCCTACTCATAACATTAACCCTCTCTCCCTATTTCTCCTACTCCTCTTTACCTCCCTTCACAAAAAATTCCTCCCTTGTACACTTTGTACAATCACTTTGCCACAAGTTTAGTGGATTATTCTTGTGTGATCCCTAGCCTAACAGCCACCCCATATTGTTAGGTAATTTACATTTAGTGATGGGAGCCTCCCCATACCTAGGAAGGAGGGGATTAGCCTCATGACAGTTTATGAAAGCCAATAATCTATACTACAACAAATCATTTCACCAACATTATAAATGGCATTACAAATGGATGTGTGCCTTCATCATATTTTTTAGAGAAGCAATTATAAACATACCTTCTCATTGAGAAATTTTGTAGATATCACCTTTCTATAAAAGTAATAACATGTTCCTTAACCTTTTATTATCATAGGAAATACACACAACCTTATTATATAAGGAATTACAATTATCATGCTATCCAATTTTGCACACATGGAAAAATTGGACAACAGGGTCCTATTATGTTCGAAATGAAACGCTTGTCCCAGGGACCCACTTCCAGTCATCATGGAGATGAAATAATTAAAGTAATTAATTAATCATGTTGAGGATACTCTACTATATCTCTATAATCCTCATTTTTCAAGGAGAATATAGGCAATCCAAATTTTTTAAAACATGTGTGGGAATGCCTGAAAGGGGTCTTCAAGCACTATCAAGTCGCTGAACAGTTTGGTGAGTTAATTTCATATATAGGGTAAAAGGGTTGGGTTGTATTAACTCATTCAAAATAATTATGTGGGTACTGAAATCTCACCCAATGTTGCATAAAGAGAGCTCACCTAATGTTGAATTGAACCAGGTTGAGATCACTCAGTGAGGAGCTTAGTCATTTGAGTCGAGTCTTGCAGAGCTTGATTAAAGAGATACGAGATGAAATGATTAATAGACAATCTTGGATCATGATTTGAAAATTGTCTCAATGGAGAAACATTTCCAGGGATTGCTCGAGTCATTCAAAAGGGAGCTTGGAGAGTCTTGGAAGAGTTGGTGAGTTAGCGGTAAAGTTGTTAGAGCTGAGTTTGTGACCGATTTAATCGATGTCTAATTACATTGGGAGCTTAGCTTAGACTCGTTGATGGACATGTTAGCCAAGGCATGCATTAAAGGAAAGGAACGTGTTAATATTGTAGTTTCAAAGCCATGCATTGAATGAAGAACATGAGTAAGAGAGTAGCTCAAGGCATTGAGCTACAACAAGTACACGGATGGCTCACCGAGCCCATTAGATAGATCTTTATTGAGTTTGAGTGTCATTGTAAATATGGGCGGATCGTGAGCATGAAGTCAATTTAGGGATCTCAACGAGTCTTGGAGTTGAGACATAGCTCGGTCTAGATCTCAGTCTCTGAGTCACGAGCTACAAAGTGATTTCAAGGGTCTATGGGTTCTGAGGTTTGAATTGCTAAGAATTTGTAATTTTTTGATGAATAAGCCATGTGGTGAGATGATCCTTTGGTTCTGAGACTTAAAATTCCAAGAACATGGGGATCATAGGAAACATTTCCAAGTGGGGATGTTGTGCAGGAAAGCCAGAGTCAAAATTCTGCATCACCGGGAAAATGAGGAGTTTGTTGTTTACGTCAAAATCCTAGTCAATTTGCATAATCCTCAAATACATGTAATGAATTTGTATTACAGGCTTTCTAAAAACTAGGATGCCTAGTGGCTTAATTAGTGGGAGGTTGGTAGATACCTTAAAGCTCTGCGTAAACATAGGCATAAGACTCATTCATTTGATGAATATGAGGTACCGTAATTCATTAGATGTAGCTCAGAATATGGTTGGAGTAAGGGACAAGCCAATGTATGAGTGTTTTTAGAGGATACACAGGCATATGACCGTGTTAAGGAAATGAGTTCATGAAAATATCTTGGATGGACGAGTCATATTTTATAGGCTGGAGCTTCTTCGATGAAGGTATTTTCAAGTCAAGGTTGAGGAAATACTAAATTAAGTTATAGCGCAATAATTAGAATCACTCGGATGGATTCTAGCTTGTGAGAGCCATGTCTACAGAATATTTAAGCTTAAGTTTATCATGTCAAAGAAAAGGGGAGAAACATGGTAGGAGATGCATGGAAGGATCTCGAACATGATCAAACAATGAGGTGGCAAGATGTGTCAAGGTTTAGAGGTCGACATGATATAAATGGCTTAAGCATGTATTCAAAGAGAAGCTCTTTGAAAGACCAAATGAGTTTCTCATGGTGCTTGCAGGAGTAAACATCATCAAGCTAACTTAGGTGAAGAGACATGTAAATGCAAACCCAGCCAAACAAGTCTACATATTTCTTGTATATAAAGAGCACAGATTAGCTCAAGAGAGCCACCAAATCAAAGAAGGGCTCAATGCTCAATCTAGAGCTTGAGCTCATAACCAATGATCATAGGTCCATTGTTTCTAAGGGAGGAAGGAACTTGGCCATTCAAGATAAATATGAGCTCGGTATGTAGACATGTGAGTAGGAAGGACTCAGAGGTATTGATAGATTAAGGTGAGTTCAAAGTCGAAATAAAAGGAAGATCTCATGCAATGGGAATGAACTTTCTGTTGGTTTAACAAAACATGCATGAACGCGAACAAGCATGGCAATGATGTGACTTGGCAAGCCACTCAAGGATTTGAATAGAATGGCATGATCTCGCATGGGTGAACTCATAGACATTAAACTTAGGCCAAAGCCAACTAGCTCGGGCCTGGTGCTCATCGTGTTCTGTAGGGGTTAATGGTGAGCCATGCCTTTTTTAGAAAATTGAAGTATTCAAACTAGGTATAATTTGAGGCTCACTTGATAAATCAACGTAGAAGGTGAAGTAGTCAAGGATGAGCTCATGAAGGAATCAACACAAAGAAGATTATATGGTGTACGGGAAATAGATTGGGGCAAGTTCGAGGTAGAGAATTGCTCATTCAGGGCTAGGCCCATAGAGAGGAAGATATGTAAAACATAGTTCTTGGAAGTGAGTCAAGTCAATAAAATGATGAGCTCAGTCAGGATAGTCAAGCTTATGCTCGTAGGATTCAACGGAGCTTGTGAGTCAAGAAAATAATTAGAGAGGGTTGTTTATTTTCATCATTCACGTGTAGAGCTTGGTAGAATTGTGGAGAGAGATTAGAGGATTGTTGCAATGATCTCATGCCTAGCTCAGTTGATGAGTTGGATGCATTAATTGGAAGATCTTGGAAGGTAAGTCATAGGGTGGTTCGATGATTCGTGTTCATAACAACCTATATGCATTAGATGAACTAAGTCAGCAGACTCAAATATGGGGAGATCATTACGGAAACAAATCGCCAGGATGAAGGAATCAACATAAAGAATATTCAATGGTGCATGGGAAATATATTGGGGTGAGTTCGAGGCATACAATGGCTCATTCAGGTTTAGGCCCGTAACAAGGAAGATACATAGAATTATGGTTTGAGGAGTTGATCAAAGGTGCTCAGTGATGGGCTTATAAATTAAGAATGTTGAGCTATTAGGTGAATGCGAGCTTACATGTAAGACGAGATCCGTTTCAGGTATGTTTTCAGAACTCAACCATTGGTAGAGCATGAAGAGCTCAAAATGAGCGAGTCAGGACTGATCAGAGTTAATGGAATATGGGATGAGCCCACCACGTTCAAATGTAAGGGGAACTCATTGACTAACTCAGTGAGTTGGTAGGGGAGCCAACCACTAAGTTGGTCATTCTCTCAAGGGACCCCCCTTCAATGCAAACCAACCCTAAGGGGGTCCCAATTGAAATTATCATTAATTTAATATTTTTAAAAATAAAAATTTAAATTAATATTTTTATTAAAATATTTTAATAAAATGATATTTTATTATTAAAATATTATTTTAATTAAATGAGATGGATAAGTACTAGATCCTTCATTAATGAGACATGATGGAATGTTCTTAAGTGGTTCAACCAATTCTATAATTAATATAGGCCATCATGTGCCTTCATTTTAGGAAAGAATTTATGATTTCTCCTCTCTTCTCTCATAGGATTTTTCTATAAATGTAAGTTGGAAGCTCATTCCAAAAGGGGTTACACAAGTTAAACAATCAAGGGTTGGACAAGTTAGACATCCTAGATGAGTGCATATTTTTCATGAATCCTCTCTCTTCTGTAAGTTATCTTTGTGGATTGGGATAATTTCAATCCTCCTTTCCAAGACTATAATGGTAACCATTTCTTCTTTTAAATGTAATGATGCATTATGCAAGTTGTTGAAGTAATAAAAGTGTGTGTGTTTTTATGACTAGTAGTCCTTTTCATCATTCTACATATTTCTTTGTGCCTTTCTCATGGTTATAGATACACTGTGTAAGTTTAAGTTTCTATTGCATTTTCTTAAATTTCTGTGATTATCAAGTGGTGGAGTTCTGCATGAAGTTGAATTGTGGTTCTTGTTCGTCCTTCTCAGTTTTATCCTTCTTCACTGGAAGACTGAAAGATTGTTTTTCTAGTTGAGTTTAACAAAGGGAACACACACTTCTTAGTTTGTGGTATTTTTTTACCCTTTCCAAGTTGCAGGTAGGTAAACGCGTTATTTTGGTGCACAACACCCTCTTAAAAAAAACCTTCCCAAATTCTAGCAATACCCTTCATTTGGTACATCACCATCCTTAGTGTAGGTTTTATTTATTTCAAAGTCTCTTTCCTTAATCCCAAGACATGTTAGTATAGGTCTAGCTAGCTATTTTATTGCACTAGGAGTAGTATAGCACTTAGTTTAGGAAACGGAATTTGGCCTTCTCTGGAGGTTCACCTTAAGCCCAAGTCCCATAGCTTGAAGGTGATCCTATGTTACCCAATCACACCAAACTTCCTATTCACATTCTGGCCATTCGGGGGGTGTAGTGATTTGGCAATAATAATTATTGGCACACCCGGTGGGACAAGAGTTGGTACTTGTCTTCTCACTATTATAAACCAAAGTAACTGGTGACTCTACATTTTAGATTTCAATTATTAATGTGTAATTTATGTAAAAAATTCAAACAAGAGATTTTGTGAGACAAGAAGGAAATTATCTACATGTTGAGTTATCCTTGTCTCCTCCAAGAAGAAGAAGAGGAATTTCAACATCACTAGTTACAGTGTCACCACATAGAGGTCATTCAACTCCTCCTTATGGAAGGTTCCCTCCACCTAGGAACAATCAACCTCTTGGTAGAATGGCAAGGAACCAAGTGTTTCATGCATTCAATGTAGACAACCCTCTTCAATTAGCCTAATGGGATCCTATACTTACTACTAAACTCAAAAGTCTACTTGTGTACACAGGGAAACTCATATTACTCCTGTGGAACATATTCTTGATGTGGCTAGTATTTACGTAGTACATAATGTTATAGAAGACAATGTTGTAGTCAGACTCCTTGTTACTTCCTTCAAGGGAAAATCACTTTAGTGGTTTCATAGGTTAGATGTTGGTACTATAAACACTTGGGACTAGTTGCGGGAGAATCTCTGTAAACAATTCAAAGACAAGAGTGACCACCTATCACTCATGGAACAACTCACTACCATAAAGAGAGCTCCTCAAGAGTACATGAGTGATTTCAACTTTTGATTCCAAAGGACTTGGAATAGGATTTCGGCACTCATAAAGCCTTCTCTAAATAATACATTCTTGTACTATTTATGAGCCTTAAATAAAGATGTAGAAGTTATGATCTAGTTCATGGGAGGGAATACACTACTTGATGCCTACAAAGCTACCATAAGAGTGGAAAATTCATTGATTCAATCTAAAAGATATATCCATGACCGCTAATGCCATTGTCTATGGATCTTACAAACACTTAGCCTACCATTGCTCCTATTCTAGAAGCTTCCAAGAAACTAGTTCAATCTACCCACGCTGCTTTAAATGATCTATTTAAAGTCAAGTCACTATTGCAAACTTTTTGGAATGAGCCCGTTGTACTCAAGAGGTAACAATTTCAATATAACTATCCATACCAGCCACAAAATCAGTAGTATGAGGCTAACCATCTACCTTTTGAAGGAACTAATCAATCAAAAAATCAAGCTCCAAATCAAGTTGCAAATGTCAAGCCTCTAAAATTTATGAATCCTCTTGTTGCTAGCTCTTCTAGATCCCTTGTACCTGTCTAGAATAATCTAGTTTAAGACTACAAATGGTTTTATCCTTGTTCTCAACCCCAAAATAAATATATTTTCCCTAATGAAGTTCTTTTCCAGACCCTTATGATTTAAATCATATATTCCCCTCCAGATTCAACAGAAAATTCATCTACGCAGAAATAGTAGATCAATTGTAGGTACATCAAGAAACCACTTTGCTAAATTGGAAAGAAGAAGATTTTTGTAGATTGAATACATATTATTCATCGGTGTCAGAAAACACTCATTCCAAAAAGAGAGAAATGGAATCTCAACCTTCCAAATTTGATCAAGCATCAACTTCAAAATCTCATCCACAAGCGGTGGTCGATAAAGATATGGGAAAGAAACTTCCACAGATGAAGGCTAGGCAAGCTGCAAGAAAATAAGGTTCTTCAGGCATCATAGTACCCAACAAGTACATTCCAAAAGTGGATTCTAATGCCTAAATAAATGTTAGCAAAGTAGGATAAATCCATTTTAGTATTGTAGAATAGATGAAGAAGACCAACCTGAGCATTACCATGTGGGATGCACTCTCAATTCCTTCTCACATAAATCTATTATAAGAAGCTCTGAATTTTTTGGTATAAATGATGGATCAGTGAGTCATGGGGTAGAAAGTACTACAATTTTGTGTCAACTAGAAGGGAAAAGTATTCCAAATATGAACAAACTGTGACCATTCTATATTTCCCTGATCATTGGTGATCATTTGGTACACAATTGCATGATCAATTTTTACTCTAGTAGATCAGTCATGCCCAAGAAAATTGCAGACATATTAAGAATACAATATACACCAGTCTGTAGAGGAGTTGTTTACCTAGATGGTATAATAGTTCAGACCATTGGAGTCATCAAAGGACTTCATCTTACTATACATGCATGTCCCATTTTGTCTTTCACACAAGACATATCGGTCATCAATCTTCCTCCTCTCTTCACCATTTACCTATCATGAGATTTAACTGCTAAGATCAGAAGTTACCTATCAGCTGATTTCTCATACATGATCCTTAGGACTCAATCCAGAAATAAAGTAACTATAAGGGCATAACCAATTTTTCATAATCATGTGGAGCCCTATACCGCTAGTCCTATAAATTTGATTTATACCATCCATGATCGAGAGGACGAGGTTTTGATCACGAATCAACCACTCTTGTGGAAGAATTCCCTGATACTTTTTTGGATGAGGTAATTTTAGACCATAAGTATGATCCCCATGTTAATTTATTAGTAGAGGAAGATGTTGGTTTGCTTATTTTGAAGGAGATGGGATTGGGTACATATTGCATTCATGAAGAAGGTGCAATCATACCGCAACTTGTTAAGACCCAAAACAACTCTGATGGAATTGGGAAATTATTTTTTGATGGTTCGAGGAGTAAGAATGAAGTAGGTGATTATGTTGTATTAGTTTCTCTAGAAGGGGATAAGTACTTCTCATCTTTCAGGTTACAATTTAGTTGCACTAACAATGTTACTGAATATGAGGCCCTTGTACAAGGAATTCAACTAGCTCAAAAGAAGGGAATCAAAGCCCTGACTATTTTTAGAGATAGGGAGTTAGTTTTTCATCAAGTGACAACACGTAGTGCATCAAAAAATGATCTTTTAAGGTCAAACAAGAACCAGATTTGGGATCTGATTGAATATTTCAAGGCTTTTGAGATTCATGTTATTCCTAGAAATCAAAATCAAGATGTCATTAAACTTGTTACAATGATTGACTTGCAATACGATATATACCTGTTAATATCATGAAATAAGGGTGACATTCTATCAAAATGGTGGTTTGACTTGCAGTTCCTAATAATGTGAGTAGTTGGAAAGTATTCGATAGTGATAAAAAAATGTCTCTAAAAGAGTAGGAATACTTTGCTACGAAAGGTCAAGAAAAGTTGCAAGAAGCATATGGTGATCAAAACATAGAATTGAAAATAAACAAACTACCAAAAGGCTTAGTTACTTTGGAATCCATATTCAATTCATATGATCAAGCCAAAAGAAAAATATCTAACATGGTGGTCAGAGAAGAATATTTTGAGGAATTCGAGGTAGACTATGAAAAAGTTCTAAAGATTGGAAAAGTATACACTCCCAAAGATAAAGAAGCTTTCATCAAAATTTGTAGAGAGTATCATGAAATTTTTGCATGGAGCTACAAAGACCTGCATGGTTTCGATCCAAGTATAGCACAACATATCATTGAACTAGACTCTAATGCTAAGCCAGTTTGTCAGAAATAGAGGCCAATTAATCTAAAAATTGAGCCACTAATGAGAAAGGAGCTAAACAAACTCATCGAGGCCTATATAAATTTTCCTATCAAGCATTCCTCTTGGGTATCCAATCTAGTCCATGTAAGGAATAAGAATGGAGAAATTTGGTTATGCGTGGACTTCAGGGATTTAAACCATGCCTCATTGAAATATCATTATCCTCTTCCATCAATGGAGTAAATCCTTCAAATGGTGGCAGGAGCTCAAATATTTTCTTTTCTCAATGGATATTCGGGTTACAATAAAATTTTGGTCCAAGAATATGATCAATTCAAAATGGATTTCACTACCAAGTGGGGCACATATGCTTATAACAAAATGCCATTCGGATTGTCCAAATGTCAGGGATACTTTCCAAAGAGCCATGGACATGGAATTTAAGGGACTAAACAATGCCATTATCCTAGGGTACCTTGACGATATAACTATATACTCTAAGCATGCAGAAGACCACATCACACATCTAAGGAAGGTTTTCTGAAGATGTAGAGAATTTGGGGTTTCACTTAACCCCAAGAAATGTATTTTTAGAGTGCATGAAGGGAAGTTGTTTGGGAATATTGTTTCACTAGAAGGAATTTCTATTGATCTAGCCGTGATGTCTCCCAAGTCATAAGAAGGGTCTCCATAGTTTTCTGGGAACCATAAACTTCATATGGAGATTCATCCCTCAATTCAAAATAGTGGCTAAACCAATAACAACCATTTTGAATAAGAATATTCCATTCTCATGGAAAAAGGAAGGAAAGGAAAGATTTGAATCCATTGAAATGCCCATTTATCAAGCTCCCACACTGGTGAATCCCGATTTTATAAATAGTTTATTCTTTATGCTTTTGCAGATCAAGAAATCCTTTCAAGGATCCTGACCCAGAAAAATGAGGATCTGATGGAGAAACCAATTTCTTTCTTCATTAAATCCATCAAAGACTATGAGCTCAAATATTCATTCATTTAAAAACAAGTCTTTGCAGTTATTCAAGCTTTGAAGAAATTCAAGCACATGTTGTTCAACAACAAAATTCATTTGATGGTGTCTCATCTAGGTGTCAAGGAATTTTTTCTGAACAAATAGATGAAAAAAAGTGTGTTGGATGGATCACAAAGGTGATGGAGTGTGCCATACATATCAAAGTTACCAAAATTTTCAGAGGTAAAGGTTTGTGTCAACAACTTTCTATAGACCTAGAATCGAAAGGTGATGGGGATGTGACACTCTTAAGCATTGATGAAGGTGATGATCAGGTTGATTGGTTATCCAAAATGAAGAGTTTACTTTTCTCATGAGCATATCCTATTGACATGGATAAAACTCAAAGATGGAATTTCCATCTTTAGTCTATTCCATATGTTCTAGTAGATAATGTTCTCTTTCAAGGGATTTGAATGGTGTTCTCCTTTGGTGCATAAGACCGAACAAGTGAGCAAGATACTAGAAGAGTTTCACAATAACCTATCTAGAGGACATTATTATGCACAAACCACTGCTACCAAGATCATGTGGGCCAGCTACTATTGGCCTAATTTATTTAAATATGCTCATCTATGGGTAAAGAAGTACAAGGAATGTGCCTTTTTCACCAGAAACTAGAAGTTAGCAGCTCTTGCACTACATCCAATTCAAGTGGATCAACCCTTTGTTCAATGGGGATTGGATTTCATTGAATGATTAATCCTCCATCTAGTGATGGACATAAATGGGTCCTTACTGCAATGGACTATTTTACTCATGGAAAGAGGTGGTAGAATTGAAGGAGAGCAATGAGAAGGTAATTCTTAATTTCTTAGAAGGCATAATGACAAGGTTTGTTGTTCCATTTACAATAATTTCAGATAATGCAATGGATTTTCTTGGTCTGAATTTGAGTGAATGGGTTGTTAAGAATGGATTTTATCTCAAAAATTCATCCAATTACTATCCGCAAGGAAACATATTTGATGATTCTAGTGACAAAAACCTCACAAGGATTATCAAGTGCACAATGGAGACTAACAGGAGGACTTGGTACACATAGCTTAAAACTAATTTATGGGCATATCGTATCACACTTAAAAGGGCCATCAGAAATCCTCCTTTCATGGTTGTATATGTAAGAAAAGAAAAACATCTTCTCTCTTTGGAGTTACCTTATTTGGTGTTAGCTCATCAACTTGATGTTATGAAGAGTGATCCTCTGATAGTCAGGTTTGCTAAACTCATGGAGTTGGAAGAAGAACATAACAAGGATATGAAGATTTTGGAGCAATGTCAGCTCAAGTTAATAAATATTTTGACAAGAAGGCGTCTGAAATGCATTTTCAAGAGGGAGATTTAGTTCTCAAATGGGACGAAGATAGAACCAACCCATGAAAACACACCAAGTTTGACACTCTCTAGAGTGGGCCATACATCATCATGAGTTGCAAATATGTGAATTCATTTAATCTATCCAAGCTCAATGGAGAAGAATTTACCATTCATGTGAATGGGATATATCTCAAATCTTTCTTTTGAGATCATTCCACCCCTTATACATTTTAGTTAGGTGTTTTCATCCAAGTGATTTTGCACATTGTTATGTGTTATTGTTCACTTTGTTTTCCTTGTTGTTGTGTTTTGTGTTGTTCTACATATTGTAGCATCATTACAAGGTTTTAAAGGAGAAGATGGTTCAAAGTTTCAAGAGTGTTTCAAAGTATTTATAATTACTTAAAATACTTCATTCAAATTCCATAGTGCTCTGTAAGTGTCAAATGTTTTTTAGCTTCAATACTTTTCCTGCCTAGTGTTACCACAAAGTTCAAGATCAATAATACCAAGGAAGATTTTTGGATGTATCATAGAAGATAAAATCACTTTCAGGATTCCAATATTTACTCCATGCCCAATGGATGACTTAAGGCTACTGGAATCATGATTAGTAGGCCATCATCCTTGAGAGGTCACTAAAAATGTGATCCAATTTTGCACACATGGAAAAATTGGACAACGGGGTCCTATTATGTTTGAAATGAAACGTTGGTCCTAGGGACAAACTTCTAGTAGTCATTGAGATGAAATAATTAAAGTAATTAATTAATCATGTTGAGGAGATTCTACTATATCTCTACGATCCTTAGTTTTCAAGGAGAACCTAAGCAATCCAAAAAAATTTAAAATAGGTGTGGGAATGCCTAAAAGGGGTCTTTGAGCTCTATTAACTTGCTTGAGCATCTCAGTGAGTTAATGTCATATATAGGTTTAAAGGGATAGGTTATATTAACTCATTCAAAAAATTACATGGGTATTGAAAGATCACCCAATGTTGCATAAAGAGAGCTCACCTAGCATTGAATTGAACCAAGTTGAGCTCAATCAATGAGGAGATCGGTCATTTGAGTCGAGTCCTGCAAATCTCAGTTAAAGAGATATGAGATGAAATTATCAATAGGAGAGCTCAGATCATGAATCAAAAATGGGCTCGATGAAGAAATATTTTTAGGGATCACTTGAGTTGTTCAAAAGGGAGCTCGCAGTGAGTCTTGGAAGAGTTGGTGAGTTAGCAGTAAAGTGGCTTGAGCTCGAGTTCGTCACTGAGTTGATCGATGTCTAATTACATTAGGAGCTTAACTTGGGCCCATCAATGGACGTGTCATTCAATGCATGCATTAAAGGAAAGGAATGTGTTAATCTCATAGTTTTTGAATCCACACATTGAATGAAGAACCTGAGTAAGAGAGTAGTTGATGGCACTAAGCTAAGGTGAGTATATGGATGGCTTAGCGAGCCCATCAAAAAGAGCTTGATAGAGTTTAAGTGTCAGTGTAAATATGGGGGCTCATGAGTATGAAGTTGATTCATAGCTCAGCTTTGTTGGTCCAAAAACTGTCGTGTGGACAGATCTATGGATAGACGAGCCAACAGCAGTGTGGCTTAGCCCCTTTGAGTCAAAGAAAGCGAAACTGGTTTATTGCTATTTCTACTAGCAGGAACCTATGCAAGTCTCACAGATTCTGCCTTCGGGGGTTGGGATCTCATCCCAGTAGAGTGTTTCAGGCTGAGAAAAGAAAGGAATGAAAGAGGGAGGAGAGAAAGAACAGATCCGAAGGAAGAAAAGAAATGAATTCCAAAGCAGAAGGGTCAGAAGATTTACGTTTTTGGTTTGGTAGTAAACAGAGCCAAACCTACTTGCGTAAATAAACAAAGCAATACTGATGAGCAAATGACAGGAAAGTAGATATGAATCCAACAGATTAAACACATACAGATCTAACGTAAGAAAGACCTAATGCATAACACAGATATTGAGCACAAAGTCTTAATAATTGTATTACTGTTTTCTTCTGTTACAAGAAAGCTCAAAGTCTTTCTCTCTTCACTTCTATTTCTATCTAAAAAATGTTCACCCTGAATACAACAAGTATTCCAGTATTTATAGAAGATGAGGGAGAGAGAAGGCAAAATGGAGCCAACCACTTATTTACAAAGATATTTACAAAATATCTAAAAGTCATGTTGACTTTGACAACTTGGTGGATGACATCATCCCATGATGCAACATGGATGATGTCATCATTTGTGTCAACACATTTTAGACATTTCAAAAAGAAAGTCGGAGAAAAGAGAGAAGAAGAAGAAGAAGAAGAAGAAGAAGTTACTCATCATCATCATCCTGTGGCCGAAAAGGGGTCACCTGCTTCGATGTCAGCTCAGTGATGATATGTGGAACTCGAGCGCGTATTCCAAAAACTTGCTAATCATCGCCCAAATTGATCCCCGTGATGGATCCTGTGCATTCACCGATTGCTTCGCAAGTCTCCCGCTCGCCTATGAGCTTTTCCGGGAGTTTGGAATAATCTTTCTCCGCCTCGATAAGGAACCCGGCGAAGTCCCTACAGCAAGAGGTTGTTGATAGATTCAGTGTCGAATGTGACCTCTGGCCCTGTCCCTTGAGAAGCTATCTCCTTGAAGATCCGGATAGTGTCATCGGCTGATCTCAAGGTAAGGGAAGGAGTGAGCAACCCTGGAGTCATGGCGAGAACAACTTTCTCCATTTGATGCATTGCATCCAGGGCCTCTTCCTTTACCTTGTCTATCTTTTCCAGAACGAATTCTAGCTGATCTATCCGATAGTCCGTGAGTGGACATGGTTTTGCTGAGGGCCCTCGATGGCCGAAGACTCCGACTTGACTATCTTCGACCAACAAATAACATTTGTTGGAAGGTCTCGTGCTGGAGTCTAGCATGTTCTAGCTCTTCTGATATTGGACCTGCTAATGCTTGGAGTTCCTTATTCGCCTTCCCGATGTTCAGATATAGATTGACATATTCGGCGATCACTCTTTCACTGTCCTCGAGGATCCGGCCCTCCAAGCAGAAACGGCCATACCCTGCTCGCCGATCTTTGAATACTCATTGATCTTCTCCTGACTGAGCAGCTCAGGAGTCTCGGCGGCAGTTGTGGGAGGTGCACTTCCCATCTTCTGTAAGGCTTGAAGCAGATACTTGTTCTGCTCCTTCAGTAGCCTTTTCTCTTCTTTCATTTCCCGAAGCTTTTTGCAGAGTGCATCAATCATGAAAGAGCTTCCCCGAGACTTTGAGAAGACGTCCCCATCGTGACTTGGGTCACAGAAAATCTATTGAGACAGATCTTCTTTCTCTTTGAGGGGTCGGGGTAAGCTATTTCCATAACTCTCTCACCTACAAAGACTTTGAGAGAAGCGTGTTACAGTGCTTGTGCTTCTTTGCCCCTTTGGTCGAATTACAAAAAGTCCATCTGAGCGATGGGAACTTTCCTCTTTGCTGGCTCACCGCTGAGAGATCCAAGCTGGTCCTATAGAAGAAGGACCAGAGATGAGAGGGGAGGCAAAGAACGGAGAGGAGGGGAAAACGTGGAGACACGCGGTGGCAAAAGGCATTGAGAGAATAGCCAAGAAGTGTCCACGGAGGAAGGGAAACCGTGAATCGCAGAAGACATAGGAAGGGAAGGGAGCTCAGAGATGAGGGAAGAAATAGAGGAAGACAAATCAGCGAGGGAGGAGAAGATAGATGAAGAAGCAGGGGAAAGGGTAGAAGAAGGGGCAGAGGACACGACCAAAGGGGTGGTCGTTTGAGTCACTCGAGGAGGGGAAGGAAGAGAAGAAGAAGGGATAGAAGGGACCTCTGGTCAGTAAGCGACGCCGACATCCTGGGTGGATGGGCGTATAGGACTATCCTCTGTCAATTCTTCCTCCAGAGTTATAACCTGTTCTGGCTCTGAGGGAAGAGGACTTTCAGGGGCTTCTTCCTGAATGGTGCTAGTTTCACCTTCTGCACTTTTGTCCTTCAGCTGCTTCTTGGACCTTGGAGGTGCATTGCCCAACGGGGAAGTTGTGAAATCTACCCCGAGGTAGATCAGCCCGTTCATGCGACACCAGTGCTCTGTTCGCCGCATAGTCTCCTTGACCCTCTCCTCAATTGTTTGAGGAGCCTTGTTCTGCCAATGGCCGGAAGGGCCAATTGTCCCCATCTCGTGTCATTATACACCTTATCTACTTCATCTTCCGTAGTCCGAAGCCTTCGGGACAATGGCCACTCCGTATTGGATGATTTCCGCCAATGCCAAGCGAGAGTGATCCTTTCTTCTGAGTTCCGCCTCATGGAGAACGTCAATGTAAATATCCTCAATTTGAGGGACATGGATCGGATCGAGCTTCGCTTTTGGCAGTAGCTTCTTGGGTCGAAGGTAGGCCTGGCTGGGAAGTCATGCTTCAAGTTGAGTAGCTCCAGCTCTGCGAACATTTCCTTTGCCTTATGGTGGGTGGAGCATGTGTATCGGCCCACTGTGAGGGGGAAAGGAGTTCCACCCTTCTTTCTTTTCGAGGCACTTCTCATGGTATGTGACCACCGCCTTGACAGCTTCTAGTAGAATCACTTAGGCCCAAAGATACCTTAGTAGCTCGGTTGGCTCTCCCAAAAAGTTGGCAGCCCTCAGATAGGTGAACGTGGGAAATTGGGTGAACAGGGCCCCCCATTTCTCCGTGACTGCCACTATGTTTTTGGTCGTCCGGCTATGAGTCATGTTTGGCCTCAGCAGGTAGATGACATGATAAAAGAATGCATCGTTAACTTTTGTGAAATGTTGATGCTATTCTCCACCTCACCTGGGTAGTAATCAAATATTTTGGCCTCGAGGCCATACTCCACTTCGGTTCAGCCCCGATAATCCTCGCCGACGCCGCAGCAGTAGACTACATAGGAGTTCATATGGAACAATCCTATTGTGGCGAATCTGTCAGAGCCGCCGTAGATGGTGCTGCTTATTATTTCACCCCAAAGAAAAGCGCTGATCGGGTAAATTTTTATTCATTGTCTCCAAGTACCTCAAAGATCCATTTATGGAAGTAGTGGGCGCTCGGAAAGCCCAAGACTTTTTGCTCAGAAAGTGATAGTGTCGCTGAGTTCTTCTGAGAAATCACTGCGGTGGATGACCTGGGGCCACCGGGTTACCACCTTCTTGTTCTTCAAGTATACCTCATTCATCAGCTGCATGCATTGGTCTTCGTTGTCTTCCCAGGCCTTGATGCATTCTTTTTGGCTGACGGCCACAAATTGCCGGTGATGAGGGATGCCGAGCATTATTTCAAAATGACGGGCAGTGAGGTTTATGACTACCTCGCCCTTGCTGTTTTCGACACATCTTGTGTCTTTGTTGTAACATTGGGCAATCACCATCATGAATTCGTTGTTGACGGCACTGACGGGGATTCCTCCGGCGAAGTGCAGGGCACTGCCTATCAATTTGTCCATCCATGGACTTCTCGTAACCTTCTGAGTTCTAACCCAGAATTCATCCATGTCAATGTGACCCAATTCTGAGTCTCTGACATCCATACTGCACTCAGCCTGTGATTCGGGCATCCTAACTCTTTGATATTTGTACTTCATCTCTTCCTCTGTCAGCTTAGCCTTTCCTCTTGGTTTGGTGGGTCTCTTACTTGACGTAGACATGTGTTCTTTCAGACTCAGTTGCTGATCTGCATGAAGAAGGAGTGAGACCCAATCCAAAAAGGTTGAATTAGTCATTTGATCTTCCATTGGAATGCTAGCAGAAGAAAGAGTTAGAGATTTTAAGGCTCAGGGCGGAGGGCGCATGAAAAATGTAATTTGCAGGCCAAATAGATAAGGCGCACAGAAAAGGAGTGTTGCAGAGGCTAAACTGGCGCCAAAGGCGCATGGCGCATGGATGTTGCAGATTGCATTTTATATAGGGCGCACAGGAAATGCGTGTTACATTGAGATTTGGTGCGCCCTTCAGCGCATGGATGTATCATGTAGCAAGGACTTTTCGTGCGCCAAAGGGATATGGCGCGGTGCACGAAGGGTTAACACAACATGATGTTGTTGTAGTCGGGGATGCGCCTGCGCCTCTATAGTTTCATACTTGCGCAAATATAACTCGTGTAACATGGGAGCTGGGTGCGCCGATTGGCGCATGAAAAAGGGATGCAACATGGATGAACAGCGCGCCAAAGGGGCGCGGGATTGGCACTTGTAGCACGCGACAGAGGAGCACCTTGAGGGCGCATGAGTTCATGATGCAAAGTGTAGAAAAGGGCGCGCTATCATGGCGCGGTTTTGCTCATGTAACAAGGTGGGTAGATGCGCCGAGGGGCGCAACTCGCTTTTAGTGTAACAAGATGCGCCACGCCAATGTGAAAATAGAGCCTCTCATCGCTTCAACCCTTTTCCTTCTTTCCTCCATTTCAAAGATTGCTTGAGATATAAGGTTTCAGAAAAGAGATTTTCAGACCAAGTTCTTTCAAAACAACACCCTCTACCAGCAGATCTGGAAAGAGGGAGGGAAAGGAGGAGGAAAAGAAGAAAAAGACAAGGCAGCACAGGGGGGGCTAGCTCAACATATTTCTATTTAATCAAAACACCAACCAGCAAGCTAAAACTAGACCATGAAAGCACTAAAAACCGAAAGCACACAACGCATGAGGGAACAAGAAGATCCTCTTACCTGGATATATAGCAAAAAGTTTCAATGGGTCCACAGGGCGATGAAAACGACGGAGCAGAGGCTGACAAGTTCAGAACGATCACGTGCTCGACAAAAGAATGAAAATGACATTGGGCGCGCACTGATATATATAGAAAAACTTGTCATCAATGCGCCAACCACTTTTGAAATGGCGCATGAAAGTTTCTGTCTGACAGGGGGAAGCGTGCGCCCTTTGGCGCACGAAAGTATTTGACAGCAGAAGATTGAGCGTGCCTTTGGCGCACCAAAAGCATTGTCGACATAAAGTTATGTGCGCCCTTTGGCGCACCAAAACACGGTGTTGCAATAATATTATGTGCGCTTCGCGCACTAAAAGGTGGCGCAACAAGAGTTGTGTCAACATAGGCGCATGCGCCTTGGCGCACGCAAAGAGTCTCAACACCCTTTGCGCACTAAAAGATGTGTTAACATAAAAACCATGCGCCAAAGGCTTTTTAAGGGGGCGCACCAAAAGTTAGTGTTGCAAAGCAATTTCATGCGCCCAGCCAAAAAAGGCTCAAAAAGACTAAGTTCAAAAACTAGATTTCCCAGGAAGGGATTTTACAACGTTTCGAACGCGATGGATCCCTAACGAGGATCGAAACAAAATTTTCGGTATGGTTATCGGTAAAATTGCCCTCACAATTTTACGATAACAGCTGGCTCTTTCTGGGGACTATCCCTGAGCGAACTCGGGGGTAGAGAATCCCAGATTTCATGTGCCTATCCATTGGGTAACAGAGTCAAAAACAAGGGGGACCGGAGGGAGAACAAAGGAAACACACAACAAACCGAAAGCAAACACACGACAAAAGCAAACACACAACTTAAAGCAAACTGTACAAAGAAGAGAGCAAGCTCTACTTCCTGAAGATCTTCAGATGCTGCCCGCTATAGGGAAGCGGGAGCTCAGCTCCATCCAGATATGAGAGATAGAAACTATTCTCTCCATTGAGTTGCTTGATTTTGAAGGGTCCTTTCCATAGGGAATCAAACTTTCCGTGCATGCCCTTTGGCTCTCTTCGCTTGTCCCACAAAAGGACGAGATCTCCTACTTGAAAATTTCTCTGCTTGGCTTTCTTATCGAAAAGCCTCTTAACTTGATTCTGATGTTCAAAGTGATCCCGCGACCACTCTCACTCTCTTTTCTTCAAGTTCTACCAGATACATGATTCTCTTTTCTAGAGAATTCTGGAAAGTTTCATCTTCTATGGCTCGTGCCAAGCGCAGAGCAGGAAGCTCCGCAGAAATGGGCAGTTCGGCATCAGTGCCATATAACACTTGAAAAGGTGACATGCCGAGAGATCTCTTGGGAGTAATGCGGTCTGCCCACAAAGCGTCGTACAAAGACTTGTGCCACATCCGCTGATTTTCATCTACTAATTTCCGTATGATGGTCACCAAGTTCTTATTACTGGATTCCGCCTGACCATTTCCCTGAGGGTAATAATCCGAGGCATGTGCTAAAGTTATTCCATATTCGTAACAAAAACTAATAACTTCTCGGGAGGAGAAGTTAGAAGCATTATCAACAACGATTTTGTTTGGAACACCGAACCTGACAATGATATTTTCCTTGATAAAATTGCAAACCACTTCAGAAGTGGCATGCTTGACAGGTATGGCTTCCACCCACTTGGTGAAGTAATCCATTGCTGTAAGGACATAGCTATGTCCAGCACTCGATTGAGGATTGAGTGCGCCAATAAAATCAATTCCCCATTGCCTGAATGGTTCATTGATAATGACCGGCCTTAGGGGAAGGGCAGCCAACTTGGGCTTGCCGACGAATTGCTGACAGGGTTCACACTTTGCCACCCAGGTAGCCGCATCTTGAAAGAGCGTCGGCCAATAGTACCTGGCTCGAATGATCTTGTGTGCTGTCACGGAAGAAGAAAAATGGCCTCCACAGGCTGAATTGTGAAAACTTTCCAGCAGTTTTACTTGCTGGGGCTTGTCGACACATCGCAGGAAGACACCGTCTATCCCGCGCTTATATAAACCGTCATCCCAGATGACATATTTAGCTGCTCTGAGCTTTATAGTGCGCTTCTCCTTTGCAGGTTAGGTGCATTGGGCATTCGCCGTAGGTAAGGAAGAAAGCGATGTCGGAGTACCACTCATCACTAGTTGCAACAAATAAAACTAGAGGCAGAGAATCAGTTCCTCTAGAGGGCTTTGCTCTTCGCTTCTGCATGCCCTCTTTCCTTTAGGGTTTTCTGAATCTTTGTTTTCAGCCATTAGCTGACACAGGCCCTTGCCCCTTACCAGCTTGGTTGGTTTAATATCCAGGTCATATTCCTGGACCTTTGCGATCCAATTCCTCTCAAACTTCCTAACTCCTGCTGAGTTAGGATTGATTTCACCACCGTGTCGTGAACCAAAGACCACCGTATGCGAGTTTAGAATGTAATACCTGAAATTCTTCACTGCTTTGACAACGGCAAGGGCATGCTTTTCCAATTGAGTCATCTTCAACTCGTGAGGCTTGAGGGGAGAACTCATGAATGCAATCGGGGATTCAATGTCTTCGGAATTCTTTTGCATTAAGATCGCAGCATACGCAGTGCTCGATGCGTAGCTATACATGATGAAGTCCTTGAGAAGTCGACATACCAGATTGGTGCATGGGCAATGTGCTTTTATTTCTTCGAATGACCTTTTCCCCTCTTCACTCCATCTGAAAGTTGGTGATCCCTTCATCATGTTCAGTATATGACGGGTCTTTTCAGCAAAGTCAGGAACAAAACGTCTGAGAAAGTTCACCTTCCCGAAGAAAGAATGAACACCAGTCTTGCTTGTAGGCAGAGTAAGGCTCTGAATAGCCTTAACTCTTTCAATATCTATCTTCGTTCCTTCTTTGCTAACCACATGCCCTAGCAACTTCCCTTCCGTGACTCCAAAAACAGACTTTTTTGGGTTTAAGGAAATTCCATGTTCTCTGCATCTGGCCAATACTTGCTCCAAGTGATCACAATGATTACTTCGTTGTTTAGAGAACACGGTTAAGTCATCTAGATAAACTACAATGACTTTTCCCATCATACCTTTGAATGCGAAGTCCATGGCCCGTTGAAAAGTGGCACCAGCATTAGTTAGGCCGAAAGGCATCCTGCTGTAGGCAAATGTACCCCAGGGAGTAGTGAATGCTGTTTTGAATTGATCTTCAGGCGAGACTTCAATCTGATTGTAGCCTGAAAAACCATCAAGCATAGACAACATCTCTGATCCAGTTACTGCTTGCAGAACTTGATCCATTATCGGAAGAGGGTAGTTGTCTTTCAAATGCTTGATTCAAGTTTCTAAGTCTACGCATATGCGTATCTCACGCTTTTCTTTGCGACTAGCACAATATTTGCTACCCAAGTACTGTGATGGATAGGGAAAATGATTCTCGCATCCAACATCTTCTGAATTTCGGCCTGGATGGTGCCCGAGATCTTAGGATTATAATGCCTTTGCTTCGCGAAAGGCTTTGACATCTTCTTTCAGCCGGTATGTCATGTCAGTACGTCCTTTGGCTTGAAAGACTTTAGATCGGCATAGACCATGCCAACACATCCATATATTTCTTCAAAGAACTTGACAAATTTCCGCTTCTCTTCAAAGGCAACATTTCCCGATGTTCACAAATCATGCGGATGTGTCCGAACCTAAATTGACCGGTTCGGTTTCTGGGGATGAGTCAGGACCATCTCGCCTCTTCTTTTTCACAAAACGGTCATGCCTGTCAAACAGGCGCTCCAGAGAAACCAGGCCCTTCGAATTTTATTTCCCTTGAGCTGGCATATGCCGTCGTTCTCCTTTGCTTCGTGGTTTTGACCGTTGATTGATTCACGGCATGTAGAGGTGGATCCTTCAAAATACAACTCGTCAAAATTTTCTGATTTTTCCAGAAAGGCAATGAGTTGATTATCATCATTGAATACTTGCCAATGCTGAGAGTTGTCCGGCACGCTCGGGTGGAAAACCACCTCAATGGTGTATTTGTCCATTTTCAAACCCGGGTGTGGGAGCATGAGAGATGCTGAAACGGCCAATGAATCGGCCATGTCATTTTGAGCTCTTGGAATTGCTCCTATTGAAAAAGCATCAAATTCTTCGATGCTGTCCCATACTGCATTACGGTAGTGCCTGAGCCTCTCATTTTTTACTTGGTAAATCCTTTTGACCTGATTTACAACTAGCTCAGCATCACCTTGTACCTTTAGATTTTTAATTCCCCTTTCCTTTGCATGGCTTGCATACCGAGTAACAGAGATTCATACTCAAAGCAAAGATTGTTAGTATTGAAAACTGCAACTTGAAAGAAAGAGGAATTACCCTCCTCTTCGGGAGATATCAGCACGATCCCGGCGCCACATCCACTAGTCGCGCAACTGCCATCAAACTGCAAGGTCCAAATCTCATTACAATCCTTTTCTTGAACGAAAACATCCTTTGTATCCGCCTCGGTAGACAAAAAGTAGTTCCCCATCCCTGATGATTCAAAAAGGATTTGGGCTTTGGGATCCTCGGAGCTGGTAACCAAGTACTTCTTTTGTGATTCTGGCTCTAATGTCTGCATCACACCTTTGACGGGTATTCTAGCTTTAGACCAGTCCATGTGAATTTCCCCACCGACTTCGCTGCAGAAACTCCTTCCCAGCAAAATCCCGTAGGCTGCCGGAATGTCAGCGACAAGGACTGTCATTTTTACTCTTTTATCTGGGAAAGCCGCAAACGCAAATTGCGCGTCTTTGATTTGGCCAACCAACGGAACTTGCTTGGTTTCCAATGAATAACATCTGCCGAATGGTTTGGTAAGAGTGAGGCCCAAAGCATGGGTGACTTTTACCGCATGACATTATCGTAAGCTCCTAATCAATTATACAAATGCTCAACTTATGGCCGTTGATTAGGAGAGAGAGATAGAAAGGTTCTATCTTACCTGATGCAGATGTTGAAGCAACATTTATGCGGGATTCAGGGGGAGTGGAAAGGATTCCTTTTGGGGAAACCTGCTTAGATGTAACAGCTTGGCTCTGAATGTATTTGGTTAATCTTACAAGCTGTTCGGGATTTGACTGAAGGTACTCAGCTTCAGACATTTGGATCTTGGTCTTTTTGCATGATCTATGATATCAAATGCGGCCAAGGGTTGCGCTGGTGAGGGAATGAGTCCCTCGCTTCGCGATGGTGGAACAGGGTTACTGATCTTGATAGGAATATGAGGGGGCTGATTTGGAGGAGAGATGGGGGGAAAAGATTTCTTTGTAAAAGATTTGCCAGGGAGTTGAGTAGGAAGAGGATTACCTCTTTTAGCAATGATCGGAGGCGCGTTTGACACGGCCTTCTCCTGCTGGACATGAGCAGCAACTTCTGCTTCTTTTCCTTGCGAGCGGGTAAAAACAGCATATGATTGTCCGCTTGCATAGCCTTGAGTACCCTCCTCTTCATCAGATTCTTCCTCATCAAATTCCATGTATCCAATAGTAGAGTCGCCAGTCGGCTCACCGACATCTTGATCATCTTCGCCTTGAGACGAAGGTTCTTCATAGTACTGCTCTTCTTCTTCAATCTCGGCCAGAGCATTGACCGGAGGAGCTTCAAGCGCCAACCGTGGAGTAGCTGCAGGTAGGCGCGGCCTTTGTGAAACATTATTGGGAACGAAACTCCTTCGTGGAACATCCCGGTATGAGGAACTAGGAGCCTGGGCCAACTGCTTCTTTAGTGCAAGCAAGTCATTCGCCATCTTTTGGAACGCCGGGTCGACGAAGTAGCAGTGAGGGATCTGAAGATTTGGACTTAGATAATTCCTTTTTTAGCTCACCCGATATTATCAAATTGTCTTCTATCCGGATGGCAGCAGCCTGAGCGAGAACTAGGGTAGCTACTCGTTCTTGAAGGAGCAAGAAACTAACTTTTGAGCTCATGGCATTCACGAAGAAACACTTCTGATTCTCCGGTGTTGGAAGCATGGCAACAGGGACACGATTGATTAGTGCATTGAACCGGGCGATGAAATCGCGCATGGTCTCATTGGCCTCTTTCTTCAGGTGAGTGATTCGTGATAGTAATGCAAATGCGTCCTCTGAAGGCTTGTATCTGTCTTCAAAAGCCTCCCGCAAGGTGGCCCAACTGGTGATAGAGCCGGCAGGCAAATGCTGAAACCATTCGGCTGCGGGCCCTTGTAGAGTTTCCAGAAAAAGGTGGACCGACACATCTTCGTGCGTCACATCCAAAATACTGCATGACATAATGAATGTAGATATGTGGGAATCCATGCTTTGATTTCCGCTCCCATCGAATTTGGGAAAATTCTTTCGGTTTCCGTGAGGGAGCGCGTGAACTGGATGTGGCAGTGCGAGAGGACCCATAGCATTTCCCCATGGTACCGCCATTTGAATGGCAGGAAAGAGAACACGGGCTGGAAGGGTGGTTCCACTGAGTAGCAAGGCACTACAAAGGGATGTAGATGTACCTTGTAAAAGACTCTTTCTTCGCGGAGGAGAGACACTCCTGGATGACCGGCTAGCCGAGCTTAGCGCTGAGAAACGCGCCGGCGTTACGCTGAAATTGTGCTTTTGAAGCAGATCGAAAGTGGGATCAGCTTCTCCACGGCTCTCCTGCTGCGCGTAAAAGGCTCACTTGCCAGCGTAGCTTCCAGATTTGTGATATTATGGCACAGATTCAAACCTTATTTTTGGTTGTACTTGCTGATTTTCTGGTTTTTCTCGCCAAAACCAGCAAAGATGCACTTTTTCTCGAATATTTAAAAAAACTATCCTCTTCGTAAAACCATCATGTGTTAATGACAAATAACAACGAGGATAAGATGGCAGGGAAAATAGCAAGCTGATTTTCGATCTGATTTTTACTTTTTCAGAGGGTTTCAAACTTTTTAGAAAACAATAAAAATCCAATCTATGGCAAAATACTAATTTTTATAAAAACTCAAATAACTAAAGATCTCAGAATTAGGCCCGATCTATGGACCTCGAAGAAAATTTTGAATTTTGGGCACTTTGCAATTTTTTTGGATTTTTATCAAAAAGTTCAGATTTGCAAACAGGCAGCAATTTTCTTATTTTTCTATCTTACCACCATCATAGATCCGATGCAAATCTATTCGCTCCCAAATGAGTCGCCAAAAATCGTTGGTCCGAAAATCTGTCACGTGGACAGATCTATGGATAGACGAGCCAACAGTGTGCAGGGCTTAGCCCCTCTTTGAGTCAGCAAAGCGAAACTGGTTTATTGCTATTTCTACTAGCAGGAACCTATGCAAGTCTCACAGATTCTACCTTCGGGGGTTGGGATCTCATCCCAGTAGAGTGTTTCAGGCTGAGAAAAGAAAGGAATGAAAGAGGGAGGAGAGAAAGAACAGATCCGAAGGAAGAAAAGAAATGAATTCCAAAGCAGAAGGGTCAGAAGATTTACGTTTTTGGTTTGGTAGTAAACAGAGCCAAACCTACTTGCGTAAATAAACAAAGCAATACTGATGAGCAAATGACAGGAAAGTAGATATGAATCCAATAGATTAAACACATACAGATCTAACGTAAGAAAGACCTAATGCATAACATGACGATATTGAGCACAAAGTCTTAATAATTGTATTACTATTTTCTTCTTGTTTACAAGAAAGCTCAAAGTCTTTCTCTCTTCACTTCTATTTCTATTTAAAAAATGTTCACCCTTAATACAACAAGTATTCCAGTATTTATAGAAGATGAGGGAGAGAGAAGGCAAAAATGGAGCCAACCACTTATTTACAAAGATATTTACAAAATATCTAAAAGTCATGTTGACTTTGACAACTTGGTGGATGACATCATCCCATGATGCAACATGGATGATGTCATCATTTGTGTCAACACATTTTAGACATTTCAAAAAGAAAGTCGGAGAAAAGAGGAGAAGAAGAAGAAGAAGAAGAAGAAGAAGAAGAAGAAGTTACTCATCATCATCATCCTGCGGCCGAAAAGGGGTCGCCTGTTTCTGATGCTGCTCAGGTGATGATATGTGGAACTGAGCGCGGTATTCCAAAAACTTGCTAATCATCGGCCCAAATTGATCCTGTGATGGATCCTTGTGCCGTTCACTGATTGCTTCGCAAGTCTCCCGCTCGTCTATGAGCTTTTCTGGGAGTTTGGAATAATCTTTCTCCACCTCGATAAGGAACCCGATGAAGTCCCTACAGCCAGCGTGGTTGTTGATAGATTCAAAGGTCGAATGTGACCTCCGCCCCGTCCCTTGAGAAGCTATCTCCTCAAGATCCTGGATAGTGTCATCGGCTGATCTCAAGGTAAGGGAAGGAGTGAGCAACCCTGGAGTCATGGCGAGAACAACTTTCTCCATTTGATGCATTGCATCCAGGGCCTCTTCCTTTACCTTGTCTATCTTTTCCAGAACGAATTCTAGCTGATCTATCCGATAGTCCAGAGTGGACATGGTTTTGTTGAGGGCCCTTGGATGGCCGAAGACTCCGAACTTGACCAGATCTTCGACTGAATAGTCGAACATTTGTTGGAAGGTCTCGTGCTGGAGTCTAGCATGTTCTAGCTCTTCTGATATTGGACCTGCTAATGCTTGGAGTTCCTTATTCACCTTCCCGATGTTCAGATATAGATTGACATATTCGGCGATCACTCTTTCACTGTCCTTGAGGATCTGGCTCCTCCAAGCAGAAACGGCCATACCCTGCTCGCCGATCTTTGAATACTCATTGATCTTCTCCTGACTGAGCAGCTCAGGAGTCTCGGCGGCAGTTGTGGGAGGTGCACTTCCCATCTTCTGTAAGGCTTGAAGCAGGTGTTTGTTCTGCTCCTTCAGTAGCCTTTTCTCTTCTTTCATTTCCCGAAGCTTTTTGCAGAGTGCATCAACTGCGGAAAGAGCTTCCCCCTGGAGACTTTGAGAAGACGTCCCCATCGTGACTTGGGTCACAGTAAAATCTGTTGGAGACAGATCTTCTTTCTCTTTGAGGGGGTCGGGGTAAGCTATTTCCATAACTCTCTCACCTACAGCACTTTGAGAGAAGCGTGTTACAGGCTTGTGCTTCTTTGCCCCTTTGGCTGGAATTACCGAAAAGTCCATCGGAGCGATGGGAACTTTCCTCTTTTGCTGGCTCAGCTGCTGAGAGATCCAAGCTGGTCCTATAGAAGAAGGACCAGAGACAGAGGGGGAGGCAGCAACGGTAGAGGAGGGGAAAAACGTGGAGACACGCGGCGGCATTGAGAGAATAGCCGAAGAAGTGTCCACGGGAGGAAGGGAAACCGTAACTGCAGAAGACATAGGAAGGGAAGGGAGCTCGGAGATGAGGGAAGAAATAGAGGAAGACAAATCAGCGAGGGAGGAGAAGATAGATGAAGAAGCAGGGGAAAGGGTAGAAGAAGGGGCAGAGGACACGACCAAAGGGGTGGTCATTTGAGTCACTCGAGGAGGGGAAGGAAGAGAAGAAGAAGGGATAGAAGGGACCTCTGAAGTTGTAGCGACGCCGACATCCTGGGTGGATGGGCGTATAGGACTATCCTCTGTCAATTCTTCCTCCAGAGTTATAACCTGTTCTGGCTCTGAGGGAAGAGGACTTTCAGGGGCTTCTTCCTGAATGGTGCTAGTTTCACCTTCTACACTTTTGTCCTTCAAACGCTCTCGACCTCGAGGTGCATTGCCCAATGGGGAAGTTGTGAAATCTACCCCGAGGTAGATCAGCCCGTTCATGCGACACCAGTGCTCTGTTCGCCGCATAGTCTCCTTGACCCTCTCCTCAATTGTTTGAGGAGCCTTGTTCCTGTCAATGGCCGGGAAGGGCCAATTGTCCCCATCTGTGTCATTATACACCTTATCTACTTCATCTTCCGTAGTCTGGAAGCCTTCGGGGACAATGGCCACTCCGTATTGGATGATTTCCGCCAATGCCAAGCGAGAGTGATCCTTTCTTCTGAGTTCCACCTCATGGAGAACGTCAATGTAAATATCCTCAATTTGAGGGACATGGATCGGATCGAGCTTCGCTTTTGGCAGGCAGCTTCTTGGGTCGAAGGTAGGCCTGGCTGGGAAGTCATGCTTCAAGTTGAGTAGCTCCAGCTCTGCGAACATTTCCTTTGCCTTATGGTGGGTGGAGCATGTGTATCGCCCACCGTGAGGGGGAAAGGAGTTCCACCCTTCTTTCTTTTTGAGGCACTTCTCATGGTATGTGACCACCGCCTTGATAGCTTCTAGTAGAATCAGCTTAGGCCCAAAGATACCTTAGTAGCTCCGGTTGCTCTCCCAAAAAGTCAGGCAGCCCTCGATAGGTGAACGTGGGAAATTGGGTGAACAGGGCCCCCCATTTCTCCGTGACTGCCACTATGTTTTTGGTTGTCCGGCTATGAGTCATGTTTGGCCTCAGCAGGCAGATGACATGATAAAAGAATGCATCGTTAACTTTTGTGAAATGTTGGATGCTATTCTCCAGCCTCAGCTCTGGGTAGTAATCAAATATTTTGGCCTGAGGCCATACTCCACTTCGGTTCAGCCCCGGATAATCCCTTGCCGACGCTGCAGCGTAGACTACATAGGAGTTCATATGGAACAATCCTGTTGTGGCGAACTGTTGTAGCTGCTCAGAGATGGTGCTGCTTATTATTTCACCCCAGCAAAAGCGCTGATCGGGTAAATTTTTATTCATTGTCTCCAAGTACCTCAGCATCCATTTATGGAAGTAGTGGGCGCTGAAGCCCAAGACTTTGCTCAGAAAGTGATAGTGTCGCTGAAGTTCTTCTCGAGAAATCACTGCGGTGGATGACCTGGGGCCACCGGGTTACCACCTTCTTGTTCTTCAAGTATACCTCATTCATCAGCTGCATGCATTGGTCTTCGTTGTCTTCCCAGGCCTTGATGCATTCTTTTTGGCTGACGGCCACAAATTGCCGGTGATGAGGGATGCCGAGCATTATTTCAAAATGACGGGCAGTGAGGTTTATGACTACCTCGCCCTTGTTGTTTTCGACACATCTTGTGTCTTTGTTGTAACATTGGGCAATCACCATCATGAATTCGTTGTTGACGGCACTGACGGGATTCCTCCGGCGGCTGCGCAGTGGCACCGCTATCAATTTGTCCATCCATGGACTTCAGTAACCTTCTCGAGTTCTAACCTGCATTCATCCATGTCAATGTGACCCACCCCGAGTCTCCGACATCCATACTCCACTCAACCTATGATTCGGCATCCTAACTCTTTGATATTTGTACTTCATCTCTTCCTCTGTCAGCTTAGCCTTTCCTCTTGGTTTGGCGGGTCTCTTACTTGACGTAGACATGTGTTCTTTCAGACTCAGTTGCTGATCTGCATGAAGAAGGAGTGAGACCCAATCCAAAAAGGTTGAATTAGTCATTTGATCTTCCATTGGAATGCTAGCAGAAGAAAGAGTTAGAGATTTTAAGGCTCAGGGCGGAGGGCGCATGAAAAATGTAATTTGCAGGCCAAATAGATAAGGCACACAGAAAAGGAGTGTTGCAGAGGCTAAACTGGCGCCAAAGGCGCATGGCGCATGGATGTTGCAGATTGCATTTTATATAGGGCGCACAGGAAATGCGTGTTACATTGAGATTTGGTGCGCCCTTTGGCGCATGGATGTATCGTGTAGCAAGGACTTTTCGTGTGCCAAAGGGATATGGCGCGGCGCACGAAGGGTTAACATAACATGATGTTGTTGTAGTCGGGGATGCGCCTGCGCCTCTATAGTTTCATACTTGCGCAAATATAACTCGTGTAACATGGGAGCTGGGTGCGCCGATTGGCGCATGAAAAAGGGATGCAACATGGATGAACAGCGCGCCAAAGGGGCGCGGGATCGCACTCAGAAGACGCGATAAAGGAGCGCCTTGAGGGCGCATGAGTTCATGATGCAGCAAGAAGTAAGGGGGCGCCATTGGCGCGGGTTTTGCTCATGTAACAAGGCGGGTAGATGCGCCGAGGGGCGCAACTGTTTTTAGTGTAACAAGACGCTGCCAAAGGCGCCAATGTGAAAAATAGAGCCTCTCATTGCTCAACCCTTTTTCCTTCTTTCCTCCATTTCAAAGATTGCTTGGAGATATAAGGTTTCAGAAAAGAGATTTTCAGACCAAGTTCTTTCAAAACAACACCCTCTACCAGCAGATCTGGAAAGAGGGAGGGAAAGGAGGAGGAAAAGAAGAAAAAGACAAGGCAGCACAGGGGGGGCTAGCTCAACATATTTCTATTTAATCAAAACACCAACCAGCAAGCTAAAACTAGACCATGAAAGCACTAAAAACCGAAAGCACACAACGCATGAGGGAACAAGAAGATCCTCTTACCTGGATATATAGCAAAAAGTTTCAATGGGTCCACAGGGCGATGAAAACGACGGAGCAGAGGCTGACAAGTTCAGAACGATCACGTGCTCGACAAAAAGAATGAAAATGACATTGGGCGCAAGCAGATATATATATAAAAAACTTGTCATCAATGCGCCAACCACTTTTGAAATGGCGCATGAAAGTTTCGCATTGTGGGGAAGCGTGCGCCTTCGCGCATGAAAGTATTTGATAAAGAAAGATTGAGCGTGCCTTTGGCGCACCAAAAGCATTGTCGACATAAAGTTATGTGCACCTTTTGCGCACAAAACACGGGTGTTGCAATAATATTATGTGCGCCCTTTGGCGCACCAAAAGGTGGCGCAACAAGAGTTGTGTCAACACAGGCGCATGCGCCTTGGCGCACGCAAAAGAGTCTCAACACCCTTTGGCGCACTAAAAGATGTGTTAACATAAAAAACCATGCGCCAAAGGCTTTTTTAAGGGGGCGCACTAAAAGTTAGTGTTGCAAAGCAATTTCATGCGCCCAGCCAAAAAAGGCTCAAAAAGACTAAGTTCAAAAACTAGATTTCCCAGGAAGGGATTTTACAACGTTTGAACGCGATGGATCCCTAACGAGGATCGAAACAAAATTTTCAGTATGGTTATCGCAAAATTTCCCTTGTCTATTTTATGGGATAACAAGTTTAGAGCTCAATCTTTGAGTCATGAGATAAAAATAAATTTCTAGGTTCTGTGGGTTTTGAGGTTTGAATTACAAAGAATGCAGAATTTTGAGATGAATAATCCATGCCATGATGACAAGATGATCCTTGGGTTACGAGACTTAAAATTCCAAGAATGCAAGGATCATAGGAAGCATTTCTAGGTGGGGACGTTAGACAGTGCAAGCTAGAGTCGAAATTCCACATTGGCGGGAAAACAAGGAGTTTGTTGTTAATGTTGAAATCCTAGTCGTTTAGCATAATCCTCAAATAAGTGGATTAAATTTTTATTACATGCCTTCTAAAATATATGATGCCCAATGGCTTGATTAGTGGGAGGTTGGTAGAGACCTAAAATCTCTACGTAAACATAGGCATAAGACCCGGTCATCTAATGAATGCGAGATAACAAAATTCTTCGTATGTAACTTAGAATATGGTTGGATTAAGGGACAAGTGGATGGATGAGTGTTTTTACGGATATATAGGCATGTGATCATGTTAATTAAATGAGTTCATCAAAATATCTTAGATGACTAAGTCATATTTTCTAGGTCGAGTTTGTTCGATGAAGGTATTTTTGAGTCAAGGTTGAGGAAATACTGAAGTAAGTTATAACTCAATACTTAGAATCGCTTGGATGGATTCTAGCCTATGAGAGCCATGTTTGTGGAAGCTTAAAGGTCGATTTGGTCATGTCAAAGCTCAAGGGAAAAATATTGCAGATGATGCATGGAAGGAACTTAGACATGATCAAACAATGAGGTGATAATATGTGTTGAGGTTTAGATCTCGACATGATATAAATGGCTTAAGCATGTATTCAAAGATAAGCCCTTTAAAATACCAAATGAGTTTCTCAGGGTGCTCGTAGGAATCAACATCATCAAGCTAAGTGGCATGTAAATGTGAACCCGACCAAGAAAGTCTACATATTACTCACATATATGGAGCAGATATTAGCTCAAGAGAGCCATTGAATCAAAGAAGAGATCGATGCTTGAGCTAGAGCTTGAGATCATAACTAATGATCATGGGTCCATTGTTCTCGAGGGAGGAAGGAACTCAGCCATTTAAGGTAAATATGAGCTTGGTACGTAGACATGTAAGTAGGAAGGACGTAGAGGTATTGATAGATTCAGGTGAGTTCAAAATTGAAATAAAAATGAAGAACTTGTGTAATGGGAATGAAATTTCAGTTGGTTTAGTGAACCATACATGAACGTGAAAAAGTGTGGCAGCGATGTAACATGGTGAGCTACTCAAGGCTTTGAATATAATGGCATGATATTACATGGGTGAACTCATAGACATGAAACTGAGGCCAAATCTAACTAGCTCAGGCCTAGTGCTTGGCATGATTTGTAGGGGCTGACGGTGACCCGTGCCTTTAAAACAAAGCTAAAGTATTCAAACTAAGCAAAATTTGAGGCTCACCTGAGAAATCAAAGTGCAGAAGGGGAAGTAGTCAAGGACAAGCTCACGAAGGACTCAACATAGAGAAGATTTGATGGCACATGGTAAATAGATCAGGGTGACTTCAAGGCATAGAATGGATCATTTAGGGTTAGGCCCATAACAAGGAAGATATGCAAAACATAGTTTTTGGAAGTGAGCCGAGTCAAGAAAATGATGAGCTTAGTCGAGATAGTCAAGCCAATGCTCATAGGATTTATAGAAGCTCGTGAGTCGAGAAAGGAAGTAGGGAGGGCTATTGATTTTCATCATTCATGTGTAGAGCTCGATAGACTCATGGAGAGATCTCGAAGGCTTATTGAAGCAAGATATTCCTGAGCTTAGTTGATGAGTTGGATGTGTTTCACCATTTTCTTTACCTTTTTCAAAATGAGGAAATAGATAAGGGTAAGGACTAAGGAGGAATACATGTTAATGCTGGTTGGTTGATGGTCATACATGCATTTTGACTTCTTGATCCACAGTTGAATGTGAGAGCTTCGTTTTGGCTAGGAGGAACTACCTATAATAGAAAAAAGACTAGAAAATATAGTTAAATTATATATGACAATGGACTGCCTAGCGTATGCTAGTTCCGGGAAGTGTGATACTTCCTACAAGACTTTCAATCCAATGTTTAAAATAGGATAATGTGAGAAATAAAAAAGGTCCTACTGTAGTTGATATGATTTAGGTATCTCATTCAAATACAATAAACAAATCCAATCACAACATGCTAGGCTATAGTTAGATTTGAGAGGTGAGGGGTCTGTCAAGGTTTTGGGACTGGTCAAGGTCACATTCTAGGTTATTTAGGTCAACTGGTAGGGTGGTTGTTGGGTATATTCTTGGTCAACATGTAAAACATAGAGACTGATGTCGGCCAAATGTGACTGATGCTGGTTTAGGTAGAACCATCGACGGTTATGGGTAACCGGCATCGGTATGGTCAGGATGAAAGAGACTCAAAATAGGTTAAATGGTAGGGGTGATCAGAGGTCGATAAAGTTTGGGTGAGTGAATGGGGGGTCTATGGAGATCTTAGGTATCCTCATAAAGACACAGAAAGTGAAAATAGGTGATTTGGTGATGTGGGTGAAGGGATCTTTGGATTTACAAGAAAGTGGGTGATGAAGCAATAAGCATGCAAAGAATAGATTAATAATAGGAATAATAAAGATTACTAACTAAAATAAACTATACTGATTAGGGCCATAATTACTCAGTATTAAAGATCCGATGGATGGGTGGTGGAAGTGGCTGATCGAGATTATGTGTATGGTCACGTAGTGATGCTTTCCCGGAGTGCTCCCGTGAATGTGATGGCTCTCTGATTGATGTTGGTGATGGCTCTAGATGTCTAGATGCATAAAAGGATGCTTGTCTCACTTGCATGTAGCCCTGAATCTCTTTTCTTGCTCTCAGAAATGTTCCTAACTCAAAATAAGGTTACCAAAGGGAATAAAAGGTCACCTACGATGGTTCGGGTTGACCGGCATCGGTTCAGGGGTAACCGGCATCGGTTAGGGTGGGATTACATAGGTTTACTAAAAATGGGAGATCTTAGCAATGATTTCTGCCAGATCTCTCTATTCATCTAGGCAAGAGTGGGAGTTACCTTTTCTTATGTGGGAATGTGGTTAGAGGGAATGTAGGCTTTGATTTTTATGGTTTAGTTAGGTCTTAGTTAGTTATGGCAACATACTAAGAATAGTCTTAGGGTGAGGTGGCTAGGTAAGGTGTATAGGTGAGGTGGTGGTGTGGGAATTATCTTAATTAGGATAATTAATTAAATAATAAATATTGTGAGACCATGGAATAATTTAATTAAATTAATTAACTTAATATTAGTGTGGTGTGTAAGGGGCCATGGTTACGTGAGTGTGTTTGAGTTGATTATTTGATGAGGGACCAAGGGGAGTGTTACCCAATTTTGGTGTCTACATTTTGCCCCTTTTTGTTTCGTACCTTGTATTTGTAAGAAACACTAACAAAAATAAGGTGTATTTGCCCCATGTGTGGGTGAAGGTGATCCCCTCAAACCAAGAATTGATGAGGCAAAAGGTAGAATATCCTTTCATTCCTTTTAGAAACAGATAGGGGGTTAGGGCTAGGAGGAATACCCGTTAAATGTCGAGATGGTGTGCGCGCACATGGAGAAAGATCAAGTTGACGCGAAGAACTCCTTTTGTCTCGAAGGACTACCCGCAAATAAGAACACAAGACCACAAGATTTGATTAAACAATAAATGAGGAAACCGCCTGGGCCCAGAAATATAAAACTTCCTTTCAAGGTGGTCAGCTTCCTCGCTAATATGAATTAACACAAATGACTCGCAAAATATCAATTAGATTACTTGGTCAAACGGGTAGAGAAGGTCTGGTTTCTCGTTATAGTCGTGGTAACCGATACCGCTTTCTCGTAACCGACGCTGGGCTTCTAGGACCTTCTTGTAGCTATGGTGTTTGTAAGGCTGGTTTATGGATGATATTAGGAAATGAGATGATGAGAGGTAAAAGAATGACAAGCTAGATGCAATGGCACGTTGGGTAGTGGATTCAGAAACGGATTTAGGAGGACTGTGATTCAAAGAGCATAAGAAATGTTATAACAGAGGACATGCAAGATGTGACTTACTGGTTTTGACAAAGATGCAAGTTGATCTCCTTTGCTGCAAACGCTTCGGTTTCTTCACTGCCTCGCCTGGGCCAAGTGAAGATCTCGACTCTGTTTTTTCTCTCCCAATGATCTCTGTTGATTCAAAAATCATTCGACCCTTGATTTTGGTTCGGGGAGCCCATTTACAGGGAGCCGATGGCGGTTACGTAACCGACGGCGGTCGAGTAGGAACCGGCATCGGTAAGGAAAAAGTAGGCTATTTTTAGTAAAATAGCCCACCTTCCCCGCTTTTCTCCCGAGAGATCTGGGCCATGGGCTTGGTCAAGTGGCTAGAAGGTCGGTTTTGGGTGCGTAGTAAGGAGGCATTAGTTATGGATGTGAGTCTGACCAAGTCATAGGTCTTAATTAGGTTAGTTTAGGTTAGGGCTAGGTCATGATGAGGTGGCAAAATGAGGTGGGTGTAAGGTGATGGTGGATTTATCAATTACAAGGTAATTAATAAATAATTGTGTAAGGTTTAGGTGATGAGGTTAAGTCATGCGAGATGAGATGCGGGTCACAAGGGGTCGTAAGACACAAATTTGGTGTCTACATTAGCCCTTATTGTCATGTAGCTTGTTTTGTAAAGTCAGCACTGACAATAATATGAAGTGGTTTCCTCGTTAAGGGTATAGGTAATCCCCCAAATCTATCACAGATTGAGTGAACGGAAATCAGTGGATAGGGTCGATAAAGGGTAAATGGGGTAGAGGGGATGGTAAGATGGTGGGGTAGGTCCAAGGAAGCAGACGCATGGTAAAATGCAATAAGATTTACTAGGGTACATGATTTGACGAGCAAACCAAAGAAAGCATAGTGCAAAGGTCGATAGTTTATCCAAACAAGGGTGATATAATCCCGGTATCCAAGGCATGGAAGTAGCTCCAGTGGTATAATAACAAAAGGTACAGAACGCTTAGGCATGTCCGGCAAGCACTCAAATGGTCGGTTTGGTTGAGATAAACGTCACGGTCCCAGGTCCGAGCAAAGTTGGTCGACGATCAAGTCAAGGACCCTAATCATGCTAAAACACGAACAGTGAGCTCGATCAACAAAAACTACAGGATGGGTGGATAAAAGTGGATGGTTTTGATTTTGGGTAAGGTATCGAGTGATACGGCCGTGGGTCGGGCCGAGTTGTTGGGTCAGCCTGGCCGGCCAAATGGGTAGGGCGAGGCCTCGGGTCGGGTCAGGCCGAGGCCTCGGGTCGGGCCAAAGGGGGGCGAGGCCTGGGCGGGCCTCGGGGGCCGGGCCAGGGGCAGGCGAGGCCTCGGGTCGGGCCGGTAGGCAGGGGCGAGGCCTCGGGTCGGCCGGGGGTAGGCGAGGCCTGGGTCGGCCAGCCAGTAGGGGCGAGGCCTCGGGTCGGGCCGGCAGGCAGGGGGTGGCGAGGCCTCGGGTCGGCCAAAGGGGGCAGGCGAGGCCTCGGCCTCGGGCCGGCCAAGGCAGGGGCGAGGCCTCGGGTCGGGCCTGCTGGGCAGGGCCGAGGCCTCGGGTCGGGCCGGGCCGGGGGGCGAGGCCTCGGGCCTGGGCCTCGGGGCGGGCCTCGGGTCCTGGCCTGGGCAGGTGGCGAGGCCTCGGGTCGGGCCGCAGGGGCAGGGCGAGGCCTCGGGTCGGGCCGGGGGTGGGCGAGGCCTCGGGCCGGGGCGAGGCCTCGGGTCGGGCCGGTTGGGGCAGGGCGAGGCCTTGGGTCGGCCGGGTTTGTTAGGGCGAGGCCTCGGGTCGGGCCGGCCATAGGGCGAGGCCTGGTCGGGCCGGCCAGTAAACAAATGGTGTTCAAAGAAAGGTGGATATAGGCGATATGTGGTTAAAAAGGGGCAAATGGTAAATAAGGGCAAAAATTGGGGGAAAGTCGAAGAAAAAACCGATGTCGATTCTACGTGACCGATATCGGCAAGGGACCGATACCGGTCATTAGGGCAACATGAAACCGATATCTAAAGGGCGAAAACCTATAAAAAGAAAAAATACGGCTTGTCATTATCACTTTGTTATTTTGAAAACCAAATTGACTTGTCTCGACGTGGAGAGTTGAGATTGAGGTTTATTGAGTGAGGTGGAGCTATTTTGCCGGAGGAGTGAGTTGCTTGCGGGCCCGAGTGAGGAGGAGGCAAGCAGCTGATTGGCCGGGACCCAAAGCAGATCGTAATCGGAGCTATGGCACAGCAGAGGAGCAGGAGGGGCCGACCACCGACCACCACCACCCATCCCACCACGACGACGTGTCGTCGTCGGGTATGTTCGAACTCTTTATTGTGTGCATTTGAATGGTGTTAAGCTAAATTGGGGGTTTGGGTAGAATTTACATGTTTTAGGAAATAATGAATAAATTGACGTAATTTGAAAACGAAGAGGATAGATGGGTAAAATAGGGCAAGTCAAATCGGGTGGGTAGGTTTTTATGGTGTTTGGGTGGGTAGATAAGTATAAAAATGCAAAAATATGGGCGGGGGGCACATGGGGGTTCGGCCCCCAAATTACAAATGACCGATGTCGGCAATGTCGACCGGCATCGGCGCAAATTGTGTGGACAGGGTGTGGCCGGCCGGCCGGGCCGTATGGCTCACCGGCCGGGGGCTCAGGCCAGGGTATGGGTCTGGGTTGGGCTGGATGGGTATGGGGGTTGGGTTTGGGTGAGTGGGTCATGGGGTCAGTGGGTTTTGTGTGGGTTGGGTGGGTGGGTTGGGTGGGGTTGGGTTTTGGGTTTGGGTTGGGTGGGGGGGTCAGTGGTTGGGGCTGGGTTTGGGTGGGGTTTGGGTTTGTTTTGGGGTCAGGGGGGTGGATTTGGGTAGATTTTGGGCTTTGGGGGGTCTGGGTGGGGGGGTTTGGGTGGGGTGGGTTTGGGTTTTGGTGGAGTGGGTTTGGGTTTTGGGTGGGGTGAGTTTGGTTTTGTAGGGGGTGAGTTTGGGTTTTGGGTGGGGTGGCAGAGAGTCTGGGTGTGGCCTGGGGATAAAAGGGGGTTTAGAGGATAAAGTAGATGTTGTGATAAAAAGTAGGTCTAAGGATGTGGGTTGGTTTTGCAGCACGCGCCAGCTGACGATGCGGATAGATGCCCCCGCCGTTGGTGCGGATGAGACCACATGTGTCCGCAGCCACCGGGTGATCATGCGCGAGGTGGGACTCCATGGAGTCCAGAGGTACAGAGCGATAGAGAGAGATCACACCGATGGTCGCCCTCATCGAGAGATGGGATCCGCGACCACCAATGTGTTCCATCTCCCGACCGGGAGATGACTATCACGCTGAGGATGTGTATCGCATCCTTCGACTACCTATCGAGGGAGAGAGGCAGCCTTTCCGTAGATTCGTAGACCGCCATGGACAAAGATATTACAGTTTTTTTGAGATGCAGCCACGCTACTTACTTACCTATCACAACACGAGCATTGGGTATGGTGACATGTACCGTGCGCATCGACACGAGACACGGCCGGCCAGTGGCGATGATGATCGGGATCACCCGCTCGCCTCCCGACTCGTGAGGGAGGCCGCTTCACATGGGCGCTGATGGGGGTGTTGCTTGAGATGATCGAGGAGCATACTTGCATGCGTGGGCACCAAAGCAGATCCGGCAAAAATACAGAGAGCTCTGGGGTTATCACCGATGAGGCGATTCGGATTCTGCTCGACATTTTTACTTCATCGTTGGGCATATGAGCACATCATACGCATCGACCAAGAGGGGCTGCCCCAAAGAAGCTGTGGCCACAAAGTTATATACAGATACGGCTTTCGAGGTGGTCGGGAGTCGTGGGGCAGCCACGAGCAAGTAAGCCATGGGGAGAGACGCGCCTACTACACAGCATTTGTTAGAGGGCCCGACAAATGTAGATATCGTATGGAGACCTTACAGAGGTCATCACCCGCACAGAGGAGGCCGAGTACAGCTTACGCTGGATCCAAGACACTTTCTCGGATAAAGCAGACTGAGGCCGGGAGAGTACGAGAGGATACCCCAGAGAGGGTACGCAGCAGATGGGGCCGCGACAGACGAGCCACCTCCCTTCCCCAAGACAGAGGGATGATGTAGAGGCCCCACCGCCCGCACCACAGCCCTCTGATCCAGATTGGGTCACGAGAGAGGCCAAAGCAGATGACACAAGAGATGATGCCGGTCAGACAGAGCATACATGGTGTGGTGGGCTGGTCGAGAGCGGCGAGGGTAAAGACACAGCCCGCACAACTGCACTTGGCAAAGTGTGACGACGGCAGAGAGAGATCACCAGGGGTCAAAGTGCAGCTCTTACAGGGGCAGCTTGTTACACACAGCAGTACATATAGGGGTCTTACAGGGCAAATGCTAGCCCAGCTCAGTGCACAGCATGCAAAGACCACCACCAAAGAAGACAGCACACAGCGCAGTGCAGGCAGTGTGTACAAAGCAGAAGCATGTCAAAGCAAGAAGATATAACAGCACAAGAATGCAAGACACACACCACCAAACCACAAAGACAAATGGGGTACCGGGCAGTAGAGGAGTCCTGGGACCACCCCAAGACCGACTGGTGGCACACGGATAGATACATGGAGGCGAGAGCGAGGCCCTGACTATCAGTGATGTTCTCGATAGTACCGAGCCGAGTATCACCATACGCGGCACACCGAGCGAGACCTCGCATAGTCGTCGAGATCGCAGGAGGCGCAGGCAGCACACAAACCAAGGCGTGTCTCACAGGTGCAGGAGGCGAGAGGCGCCACAGGACCAAGCAGGAGAGAGGTGCCGAGGGCGGTGGGGAGAGCCGAGGGATCCCCGCATTGTTTTTGTATTTGTATATTGATATGGGCACCGGTCTCGCGAACCGGTTATGTTTATAGAGGCCTCGCGTGCCTACATATTACTCATTTATTCATTCATTCATTTATTGTATACCGCCTCGCGAGCCGAGTACGGGTCAGATATGGTACCGCCTCGCGAGCCGAGTATATTTTTTGATATGAGGGACCGCCCGCGAGCCGAGCCGAGATTATTGATAGTTATCATGCCTCGCGTGCCGGCTTTGTTGGATTATGAGATCACAGAGGCCCCGGCGTAGGGCACATAGTATATTTGAAAACTTGTATATATATATATATATATATATATATATATATGATGTTTTGATCCATATGCAAAGGTTTGAAATGTTTTTAAGTATTTCACAATGGTTTGTGGTATAGAATATATGATGAGTTTAATTGACATGTTGATATATGGATGATGTGTTATATGATGAAATGTTGCATGTTTTGGGCTGGTTTTATGACATCATTATATATGTATCCGATGAGTCGATCCAAATGATGTATAGATAGATAGTTTTTTGTTTTGTTTTGGTATCCTTAGTCGATGACTTGTTTGTTTTTGTAAAATAGATGATGTTAATGAAATTGTAATGATATGTGTGGTGGATGGACAAATATGGATAATGGTGATGAGATGCAGAAAAGAGGCGGGCGCGACAAAAATTAGGTAAAAACGAAGAAAAGAACCATGTTTAAGGTAGTGTATAACCGATATCGCTAGTAACCGACGCTTCAGATAGTAGACCGATATCGCTTACATAACCGATACCGGTTATTTAGGTATGAGCTTTTCTAAAAATAAAAAGCTAGGTGGCAACTTAAGTTCTAATTTTGAGAGCCATGCAAGAAGTTAAATACGCGAACGCGACGCTTTTTGACGACCGAGACATGTAATCGCATGAGAGATTTGAGTGATAAGGAGAAAAGAGACAGAAAGTGAATGTGATCCGAGATTCAAGACAGAAAGGTGAATTTGAAAAGGTGGTGATAATGGCAGAACGAGGAGAAACATCCAAAGCAGTGGACAAGAGGGAAGACAAGGCCACCGCAAGCTACCGCAACCCAAGAGGTAAACGCTTTGTTTGTGATTTGACTTTTGCATGTTTTATGAATAAGAGAGAGTAAGTGGGTAGATATGAGAAAGAAAAGATGATAACAAGGGTTATAAATGAGGTGAGTGTTACGTGGGTAGGTAATCAAGGGTTTTGGGTGGGTATGTCTCGTAGGTATAGAGAGAGGAATAAACGCTCAAATTATCGTCGTAGGTGGTCAGGTTTTAGGCAAGGTGTATGAAAGTAACAGGACCGATATCGGTTAGGATAACCGGATCGGTTACTAAACCGGTACCGGCTTACTATAAACGATACCGCCGTCAGAGGAATTTCCAAATTTGAGAAAAAACCCGGGGGATTTGATTTATCAATGGTTTTTTTGTTTTTCGTGACATACGCAGCAGAGGCAGGGCTAGGATGAATGATAGTGTACCAAATCATTGTTGTCACGAAATCCGAGCGGATGTAACACCACCAATGGATGTTGATAAATCGCTTGGGGTTAAGTGGGATCCGCTATTATTCACGAATCGCACGTAACCATGCTATGTTACAGGCGCGTTGATCGAGAGATGGAATCCCGAGAAAATACCTTCTATCCGCCAACAGGGGAAATGACAAGAATATCGAAGATGTGTTCCGTATTTTGAGACTCCCAATTACAGAAAACCAAGATATCGTGCATTACCTAAATGCGGCACTGGGAGCGATAATAAAGCAGATTTTTGGTCCATACGCACGAGACTTAACACAAATGAGGTTTGTCATTTACGTATGGGATAATGTATGCAAAGACATCCCGAGGAGACAAGGTTAGCAGTAATATTAATGATAGCGTAGGGTATTATGCATTACCGAGGCGTATGGGGGAAGATTTCCAAAGGCATTGATGTGTGTTATTTGGGAGATGATAGAAAGGAACGTGACGCTTTGCATGGGCACCGCATATTCGCGAGCTATACAGGGGTTTATGGGCTTGTAGGTGAAATCACGTAACGACACCGGATTGTTCATACTTATTACACTCGTCGGGCCTATGAGCACATTGTTTGTGTGCGACCAATAGGCGACCCATCCAAATGAGAGACCGAGTACAGAGGTCGGGATTCGACGATGGGTCCAAACAGAAAGAAGAGCAAGATCCCAGCCGTGACGGGTGACATTGAGTATTATAGGTGTGTATGGGAGAGGGTGACGATCATGATATCTCACAAGGCCTTACGGGAACTATATGGTAACAGAGAATATAGCCGAGGAGTTGAGGGGTGTAGAGCGATTGAGGTGGATCGCAGGCACAAAGCCAGTGAGTATGAGAGGATTCCTCTAGATCGCGTGCGCGACAATTTGATTTGTGCAGATATACCCAGCTTATAGACCCTATGAGGATCGATGCAGAGGCAAGATTCTCACCTCCCCACCCAACACCTCCGTAAGGGCCTCAAGAGGTAAAGCAGCCGATCGATCAGTGGTAATGGATGCAGAACGACAGAGGCCTATAGATTATGGTGGGTAGCAGAATCGCGAGGTGTACGTGATCGTCCCGACATAGCGGTGATTACAAAGAGAGAGGGATCGCCTCAGCGCTTGGTTCAAGAGCTCCAAACGCAGTGAATGAGACAAGAGGATTGTTAGTGGTCATGAGTCACGGGCGGAGAGACTAGAGGCTGGAGTCCTCCATGCGAGAGGGCGTATTCATATGTTACAGAGAGATTGGAGATCGCTGGGCGGTACCAATAGCCGTGGTACCACTGAGGACAGAGAGGCCTCGGCGAGAGGGGTCGACGATCACGATCATCGCCTAGTTCGGGATGAGGCGTGAGGGTCTAAATAAATGTTAGCAAGGTATAAGAATAAATAAGAGTACCGACTCACGTGTCGATGATGATAGAGAAGATGTATTTGTTTAACATCTAAATAAAACGAGATATGTATGTTGATTTGAGTTATAATAATAAGAATGTTTTCGCTTTGACTTTCTGTTTTGAAAAAGGATAAAGAGGAATGTGATTAAATAGAAATACACAAAAATATTTATATTTACCACACATGATAGGTTATGGTAGGGGATGGTCGAGCTAACCTCGGGAGACCCCATGTCTCCGAAGTGCTGCCTACATAGCCCTCGCGCACAAAGCAAGGAGGGGCCTCGTGATCGATGTAGTTCTCCTTAGGATCGTGGAGAGGCGAATTCAGCAATTTGGTACGGTTTAGGCAATTGGTTGATTGGTAAGAATATTGATATTAATATTGGTAAGGTAAGGTTGTTGGTGTCGGAAATGAATTGGTGATGTTGTAAAAGGTATAAGGGAAGCGAAGTTAGCCTACCCAAGTGGTAGGGAACCATGTCCCGATTAAGATCAACACACAATCCTAGATGCGAGGCAAAGCGGAAAGAGTGCTCCGTAGGTGAAAAGAGCTAAACAAACCACCAAACGTAGAACGAGCTTGAAGCCCTAGGTACCGTGCATGACGAGAAGTCCATAGGTGAAAAGAGTCAGATGATCACAATATATCGGTGAACGTTACGTCCCTCGAGTCAAAACAAATGGTGAGGTGAGGTGGATGATATAGCCGAGGTACGTAGAATTTATTACAAAGTGAGTGTTCTCGACGAAAGAGAACCTACCCTAAATAGACAAGTCCATGACCCAAAAAGTTCTTTTTGAATGAGGCCTTTATTTTACCGAATATAGACCGATCGATGCGGAAGTCTACAAGGGATATTGATTGTGCTATTCTTGAGGTCTTCACGGCCGATCAATGCGAGAAGCTTCGATAAAGGCTCGACCGTGTATAGTATAGCTGTCCTTCGAGGGAGCAAATCTATTTATAGTAGCAGAGATATGATTTTAGTGCATAGCTGTCCTTCTGGGAGCAAATATATAATAGCAAAGAATAATTTGGCATATAGTCATCCTTCGAGGGAACAATATATATAATTTAGATAGCTAGATGTTCTTTTCATGCGTGAAGCATCTAGTTTGGTAGGAAGTTTGACTCAAGAAAATCCCATAAGAATACGGCTTATTTTAATACTTTGAAGTCATGGACTAGACTAAAAAGGGGAAGGCATCGCTTAGGTGAGGTGAGAATCAAACTATGTGAGCTTGATTTTTATTATGAGGTGTAGGAAACGGCGCATGTGGTGTATGTGAGCTCAAGGGACGAGCTACAGTAGTAGATAAGAAGTGATATAACACTAAATTCAACAAAGAGAATGGTCGAAGATGCAAGGCATTATGGGGTCAGCTCAAAGCTTACCATTGCTTAAGCTAAACGATAAGTGCCCGATCCATAGGTGTGAGTGATTATGTAAGGCCCAATCCAATCGGGAGCAAATTTTCCACGCTTGCTCTTTTCTAGTTTGGTGACATGTTGATTCTCTTTGAGGACAAGATCACCAACCTTAAAGGTACGCTCATGGAGTCGCTTATCATAAGCACGCTTGATGCGTTTTTGATAGATTTGAAGGTGATCAAGAGTCGTAAGACGACGTCACAAGGAGCTCCAATGGGCTAACCGCTCTCGGCGGAAATCATCGCTGGTGAGAATATCCCAAGAGATATTCTAAGGGAGGGTATTTGTATTTCGAGAGGCAAAACAGCCTCTGCACTATATACCAAAGAAAAAGGTGTGGCATTAGTAGAGGTACGATGCTGTACGATAAGCCCAAAGGGCAAAGGGATGTGATCGTGCCAATTTCGTCCTGACTCATCGACAACTTTCATGAGGATTTTGGTTAGGGTTTTATTAGAGGATTCAGCTTGACCATTGGCTTGTGGATAGTAGGGTGATGAGAAGCTGAGTTTGATACCAAAGTTGTCACAAAGGTCTTGCAACAACCTATTTTTGAAAGATTTTCCATTATCTGTAATCAGGTGATGAGGAACACCAAAACGACAGATAATGTGGTGGTTAATGAACTCTACAATTTTTTCTTTTTTAGTTGAAATGAGTGGAATAGCCTCCACCCATTTTGTGTAATATTCGGTTGCTGTGATAATCCATCGGTGACGTTGTGAAGAGGACGGGTGAATCTCACCAATAAGGTCTAAACCCCATCAGTGAGAAGGGCCAAAGATCTCGAGCGACTGGAGCGGGTGGCTAGGAGTATGTCAAGGTCAGCATGTTGTTGACACATAACACAACGCTTAACATATTCGTAGTAGTCAATGTTATTGAGAGTAGGCCAATAATAACCAAGGCGAAGGATTCTGCTTGGCCACTAAGGCAAGGCCACTAAAATGTCCACCACAAATACCGCCATGGACTTGTTGGATGGTATGGGTGATCTCCGCACCGGTGAGACATCGAAGGAGGATGCCATCAAAGCCACGTTTATAAAGGAGTCCCCCATAACTACATAACGAGAAACGCGTTTAAGAAAAGCACGCTTACCAAGACTAGTAAGGTCGAAGGGAAACAGAGGTCAGTAAGGTAGTCATGGAATTGGTGATACCAAGTATCCTCGCGAAAGTTAGCAGCATACAATATTTATCGTACAAACAACCGGGCTGAATAAGATGGGGCAAAGAGTTGTTGACCAAGACAAAAATGTCGAGTCACTGATGAGGCTGAATTTGCGAGGCTAAGCAAGCCATAGTATCCGCAAATTTGTTAGTAGAGCGGGAATGGTTTGGATAGAATAGTGAGTAATAAGGCTAGAAGTTAATCCACGTAGTGTTTGTATTTTTGAAGTTCCTCATTTTTGCATCGGTAGATGCCCATAACTTGATTGACTACCAATCGAGAGTCGCCAAAAATATTGATAGATTTGATACCTAAGTGCAAACAACCCGAGACCTGTAACAAGGGCCTCGTATTCCGCCGTATTATTAGTGCAAGGGAAATCGAGCTCGAATGAAAGAGGCATAGGCTCAAGGCAAGAGGAACGAGAACAACGCCACTCCTCCACCGCGCTGGCATTTGATCCATCAAGAAGAGAGTCATCGATACGACTCCTCCTCCTTGAGTGAAAGAGTGGCGATGAGTTCGCCGGGAATGTAAAATTGGTAAATTGTTCTCCGTAAAGGGGCTTCCGCAAGTCGGTCTCGCGATGGTTTGTCCTTTGATTGATTTCTCGTGGACGAACTCAAGGTCGAGGTCGGCGAGGAGCATGAGCCATCGGGCGATGCGTTGGTTTAGATGAGGTTGGCATACATGTAATGGATGGGGTCCGTGTTGGTGATGACGAAAGTTTTGTGATTCAAAGGTAGTGTCGAGTTTGGTAGCCACGAATGATAGGGCTAGGCACAACTTTTCTACATGTGTATACCTAGTCTCATAATCCACCAAAGTACGACTTATATAATAAACGGCTTGTTCTCGATTTTCTCGTAGTCACGATGTGCAAGCATGGCCCCTACAAATATGGTCAAGGTCAAGGGGCGGAAAGGTAAAGGTAGAAAGGGCGGTCGCCTTGAGGTGGGATAAGCACGGTGGTCAGTAAGAGATAAGTTTTAAGAGCCTCAAAGGCTTGGTGGCACTCTTCTCCATTGAAAATCAATGTCCTTCTTAAGGAGGTGATGGAAAGGTCGACATCGATCCGAGAGTCGGGAGATGAAACGCCGATAGATCGAGCTTACCTTGTAAACTACGCAATTGTTCGAGATTGGTAGGGGGGGCATTTCGAGAATAGCTTTGACTTTAGATGGGTCGACCTCAATGCCACGCAAAGAGACGATAAAGCCAAGAAGTTTTCCCAAAGGACACCAAAGACACATTTTTTTGTCAAGACTGGACAAAATATTGTAGAAAGGTCAAAAATAATGGTTAAAACATCGAGATGTTCACCGCGATGTTTAGACTTGCCAAGAAGATCGCCGACGAATCTTCAAGGATAGTGTGCATAATGTCATGAAAATGTAGGTCATAGCCCGCCGATAGGTCGCACCAAAGATTCTTAAGGCCAATGGCATTACACGGTAAATGTAAGGTTCCCAAGGAGTTATGAAGGCGCTTTGTGTTGATCGGCAGGGGCAACCAAAATTTGGTCAGATCCTCGAAAAGCCATCCATGAGAGAGAGCATCTCATGGCTCTGCAGTGAGATCAACAAGTTGGTCAATGCTAGGTAGGGGGAAGTCATCCTTAGGGCAAGCGAGGTTAAGATCCCGTAAATCCGCATATCCGAAGTCCCCCGCCGCTTTAGGATGTGTACGATGTTAGAAATCCATCGAGGATAGTCAATAGCAAGAATGAAGGAAACAGAAAGGAGTCGCTGAGCTCCTTCACCAAGAGGGCAATGCGTGGATGCATTTTTCTCAATTTCGTTTAATTGGCTTGGAATCGGGTTTCAGTGTAATGTTATGGACAGCAATGTCGTGATCAATTCCCGCATGTCACAGTAGGGACCAAGCGAAAGCTTGTCATGAGCACGAGGAAAGTAGTAAAGGCGACTTGTTCTGATGCGTTAAGGGATTGTCCGATCTTCACAATGTGAGGATCCTCCTCCATGTGGATGTTGATTTCTATTGTAGATTCATTTAACATGGTTTGGGTTTCAGATGGTAAGGCTCATTGAATATAAGAGTCATCCGCGCCAAGGTAAGTGAGGATGGAGTCATCATCCCGGCACTCAACAACGTTAATTGAAGGCGAGTCCTCTTCGATCATGTCTGGATATAGAAGGGGGATAGAAGAGGGGTCCTCATTATCGCGCTGATAAGTGAGAGGGCCTAAGAAGATAGCATTTATGAAAAAAAAAGTTAGGAGGGATAGATTCGTGATCTATCGACTCGGGCAAAGGGTGACGATGGCAAAGTGGGTGATGATGGTTTGTTAGGGGTAACGCTGCTCTTCTTCCGTATGGCAAATCACACGAGGTTCTTTCGATGTAAGTGTTTCCGAAAACCGAGACCACTACGATCATTGTGTTTGCGTGTGGTGATGGGGATGAGCGTATGTCGGCCTTGTTCATAAAGACCAAAACCAAAGCCTTCCAAGACAAATGAGTCAAGAAGGTGAGGGCAAAGCGACGATTGGTAAGGTATCAAAATCGATCGAAAGGAACCACACCAAGAGGAGGCTCAGGGGCAATGGAAGATGCGCCAACACCCCCATACGTTAGGTTAGTGCGGCAATGAGGTGGTCCGTAGGAGATTACTTCCCCACGACGGTCATAGTTAGGATGGGCATGTACTGTCCGTACTCCCGTGGGGTATGGAAAGAACTAACGCATATAGCGATACTCCCCCCAACAGAAGGCGCCAAAAACATCTACTAAGGGGTCCGCGGTCGGGATGTTAGCCATGGGAAGGGAAGTGGTTTTTGCGATGGTGGTTTCATCACCAAGGCGAGGTGCGATTGAGGTACATGGTCGAGGCACATTCAAGAAGATGGTCAGGTTGAATGAATGGGTGTCTTGATTGGTACCAAGACATCATTAGGGCGGTATAACATATCGCAGGTTTTAAAGGGGGAGGATCAGCTTTTACTGCAGGACTTCCCTCGTACTCAAATTTTATGCATCTATGTAAGGTCGAGGGAACGCATCCCATGGCCCGATCCAAGGACGACCCAAAGAATATATTATATCGAACTCTCCCTCAAGGACATAGAAGAGTTCGGGTAAAGTACGTGGTCCTACCCGAATGTTGAGGATCACGGTGCCTAAGGTAGAGGTAATAAAGATTATCAATGACCGCACATGATGGGGTCGGCACACATGTAGCTGTAAGGGATATTCATTTGTTGAAAAGCTTTTCAAGAGATGATGTTTAGGCTAAGACCCCCGCCAATCATAACACGACGCATACACGAATGTCCCTGACGTAAGTTTCGAGATGAACAGTAAGCAGGTCAGATCTTCTCGTACTCAAAATCGACAATTTCATCTTCGTGAGAAACCGATCACAGCAGCTTGTGGTACGTAGACAGTATGGTCAGGGGTGGGGGTTGTTTGGGTGAGAGAGGCAACGTGATCGGGTGTTAGAATGGAGGCAACAGTAGGGTTTCATTAGGTAAGACCTCGATCCTCAAGAATTTCAACGAGAGCTTGTCGATGAGATTCAAGTCCGAATGAGATCATATAGTGTCATTTTGACGGTGATCGGTGAAGTCGTTTGATCATGGCTCGATGGGCAACTCCATTAGAGACGGGGTAAGCGGTCCACGAATAACCACTTTGGGTGGTGGTGCAATCGGATGCTGGACGGAAAGAGAGGACGCAGTGTGCTTTCTTTCGCTTTCTCATTGTTTTTCTCGCGCGAGTAAAGAACACTAATCATATTAATCTCGTAAACCCGAGATGAGGAAGATGGTCGGGATAAATTATGGTCTTCAAGAGGTGGGGTCAGAATAATGATAGATCGTGGTGAGGCGGGATAGATGGTATAGGAGAGGGAATTGAAGCTAAAGGTCTCTCCCTTCGTAAGTTGTCTTTCTTAACCTTTCTATCCGGGAGAGGTGACTCGACGAAGGATGGTTTTTAAAGCTTTGCATCCCTCCACATCATGTCCCGTGTGCGGTGATAAGCGCAGATTTTAGACTCATCATAACCTATGGCCGAGGTTTAGACGGGTCATAAGGTCTAAGTGGGGGTAGGGAAATGGTCGCATTCTCTACCAACATGGCAAGGATTTTAGCGTAAGATCCTTTTGAGTGGGTCAAAATCGAGGAGGATGAGGGTATTGGTCAGTGGGTTTTCGTAATGTTTGGGCGTGGCTGGTTCGTATGGGTGGTGGTTTAGCCAAGGGGTGTCGACACGTGGTTTTCACTAAACGTGGTTTCTTCGCGCAGAGCTACGCTCGGCTCGGTTAGATGATGAGGCTACGATGACATGGTAATGGGAAACAACCACTGAGAAAGGGGAGTGACAGAAAAAATAAATCCTTTGATGATGGAGTTTGTTTAGGGTCGATGGGTGGACAGATACGTGGGGTGATAATGTTGATATACCCTTAGATCCTCGATAGGTGCAGTATAAGCGATGTCTTTTTTTAGAGAAAACGCAGAGGTGTGATATATTGGTGCAAGGTGGAAGGATGAGGTCCCAATATGGAAGGTAGGTATGACGATGATGGTTTTGATTGTGATAGAGGCACGGGTTGAGTGTGTCTCCTAGGTGGCGGGCGGCTTTATTCTCGACAAATCTAGTCGCTTAGGTGGGTGTGTTAGACTGGGTATGGGTAAGGTCCCAAGCGTAGGGAAGATTTGGCTAAGTTAATAGAAGTGACGAGGCATTTGGTAGAGGTGAGGGGGTGAAGGTGAGAACATGGGCATTTTAAGCTTCAGTAAACACTTCGGGTATATGGTGGAGGTCTCAGATCGGTCATCTGCATTTGAGTAGAATATGGCGTACTCAAACGCTCCCATAGGATTTGTCTATCCTCCGAGAATGACACAATTTCAGTGTTTGAATTGTAAATTTGGTACTAAGAAAGGTGGGTTGTGATTCCAAATCATCAGGTGTGATACAGTGAGTAGATGAGGCACCGTATCAATAGATGTTAAGAGGTCAACCTGGTCGTTGAAAAGATTTAGGCGATGAAGAACTAATAGGTAAGAGGGCGTGTTCGAGAGGATCCGCATGGTTAAAGAATTTGGTGATGTCGGTGCAAGAGATTTCTCGCCTAAGGATGTCAAAAGGAGTGGCGACCTTCCTCTCAGTGCAACAAGAGTGGTAGAAGGGGAAGTCCGGGAAATAGATAGATTAGATAACATCCGTCTCGCAGCCTCAGAGGGATGTGGTATAAGCACTCATCGATGGGAAGAGGAGTCTCGGCGCTTAACTCCTTATGGGTAAAGGAATGATTTCGCTTTGGTTCGATGGTGGTAAAGGAGGTTCGGCCCTCGTGTTAGTGAAGAGGCTTGATTCAAAATTTTCTCGATAGAGGCTTTGGGTCGGGTATCAAAGATCGCATGGATCTCATGAACACTCTCCTCGCTAAGATATCCCGGTTTGTGTTACATGCTGGGAGAGTGATTCGGGAATGGTTTGTTGAAGATTTTCAAATTTCGGGTCAAGGGGGGGCATTAGGATTATCGAGGGTTATATCCCCTCACAAACCATTTCCCGCACTATGTTTTTCAACATCTCAGCTTCATGACTGTGTCCCTTCACGCGGTGGAAGTTACGTAAGTCATTTTCTTTGTACTCAGAAGGTATGGCGCGAGTGGAATCAAACCCGAATGAGGTTTTAACAGAGGTAATGTAATGGCTCCCGCTTTGAGCAATTTTTCCAATATCACACCATATGTTTCTCCCAAGGAGTGTAGTTGATGGGCTCGCTTTGACTTATAGGTGGTTTTTGGGGGTATTGATTTGTTTGAGATTTAACCATCACCGCGTGGACAGCTCCTTTTGATTTAGAAGAAGTGGACGCGTGAGGAGTGGTGGTATTTGGTTTATCGGTAGAATCAGAGTTCGAAATTGGGGTTTTTGTTACAGCAACCGCAATTTCTTTCTTCTAAGGCTCGAATTTCTAGTTTCCGAGCCATGGTAAAGGCCTCATCAAATGTGCGAAAGTTTGAATTTGAAGAGTAGGAGAAATGTGCTTAGACATGCCCGTGAAAAGTTCGATAAGTTCACCCGAGGCAAGGCATATGTAAGTTGGTCGATAAGGCCACGCCATCGTCCAACGAAATCTGCGATAGATTCGCCTTCGAATCGTCGATGGCATAAAGGTCTGATGGATACTTTTCTTAGCAATGTTAATGGAGAAGTGATCCAAGAAAGATTGGGCTAGTTGGTTAAAAGAGAAGATTGAGTGCCAAGTTAAAGCACCGTACCACTCCAAGGCAGGTCCCGATAAGGACATGGGAAATGTGCGGAGTAACAAGGCATCATCATGGGCAATCAAATAACAAGCATGTCTAAATGATCGCAAGTGCTGCTTGAGGATCCTCTTTACTATTAAAACGAGTAAATTTCGTAGTTCCCATCGAGGAGGATATGAGTGAAGGGGAACAGTATGGTGAATGGGCTCCCGACAAACTTGCTCGTATGTCAAGGCGCTACGACTTCCGACACACGTAAGCCTCCGTGATTTTGCATTTTGTCCATCATTTGTTTGATGAAATCTGTGGTCGGATGAGATGATGGTGCGGTCAGGCAAACGGAGGCAAATCGGGCCAAGGGCCTCCACCGACAATGGTGGGGTTAAGTGTTGATAAGGTATGGAGGATGAATATGTTGAGGCTGATGTAATAGGGATGTCCCATATAAGGTGTTGAGGTTAATGGATACGTGTATGGGAATGAAAAGGTAGGCGGAGCTTGAGAAGGAAAGCTCGTGGTGGATAGGTGGCAGAGAGCAAGTCATGAATGGAGTAGTCTGCAAGAGAGATGAGGTAGGGGCAATGGGTGGTAATGATATGTGGGGTCCAAGATTAGCCAAAGAAAAGCCAACTGAGTCGTATGAACCTCTCGGGTCAGCTTGATCGGGAGATGGGGCTAAAGGTGCCGGAAGCAAGGCGGTGTTATCAAAGTGAGTGGGGGCTAAATGAGCAGCTATACTAATAGGCATGCCAACAAAGAGCTGACCATCAAAGCGTACGGTCGGGGGCATGAGACAAATAGTATCAGACAAATACTAGGATTAGCATCCAAATTTGGCAAAGTCCTTGTCTCCTACAGAATTTGGGGATCTCACCGGTGTCCGTAGGATTCCCACATGCTAATGTGAAGGGGGTGATTCAGTAAAGAAACAGAGCAAGCATGTGAAACCATGGCGGCGGCTTGCTTTCGAGTGATAACAACCATGGACAGTGTTCACAAAGGGGTTTCAATCTATCCGAACAAAACAAAATTTTTAGAATGGTGAAATTGGCAAAGTGTCACTGGTTTGTCGTGGGTCAGAAAGACAAGAACCGATATCGGCCTAGTATCCGATGCGTCGGTTATACTATAGCCGACGCCGGTCGTAACCGATGCGTCGGTGTAAGAAGTCCGGGTTAACAAGATATAAAAGGCTGCTAATTTGATTTTTAACAACGTTTAGTATATTTGTCAAATTATTGATCACAAGACAAAATATGACAAAGAAAACAGAATCTAAAAACAAGCAAGATGCACACTCAAATCCGCAGACTAACCCTAGGGTTAATTTTAATTATCAGGGCTTATGCCTTTAGACGTAGAATGTCATCGTAATCCTAAACAACAAGACCTAGGGAAATGTCAAGTTTGTTTTGGCTTATAAGGTTACCTCAATCAGCGAGGAATACCGCGAAAAAAAAAGGGGGATGTTTGAGCTGTTGTGTTAATTGTGAAGTGATTCGGTATGTGTGTTGCAGTGCAAAGAATGTAAGATTAATTTCCTGTCAATACCGTGGATATCACCCCACGTGTACGACTTACTTTTAATCTACGTCACTAGAATTGAAAACAACAAGCAGAATGCAATGCACGTGTTTTAAACCCAAATCGAAAATGATATTCGATGAAGCAAAAGAGATGACTTTCACTAATGCAAGATGCAAAAACAAAGCAAGTTCTTTTACCAAAATAATACAAAACCTTATGAATATCTTTAGAAGAAGAAAACAAAGCAGTATGCTCCCTATATGAAAGCAAGTAAGAAAGAAAGAAACCCAAAATGGGTCCCACCGGCGTGCCAAAAATGTTTCGCTCGGAATGTTTCGGCTTCTAGGAATAGAGTTGTTTCTATCCTTTCATTCCTTTTAGAAACAGATAGGGTTAGGGCTAGGAGGAATACCTGTTAAATGTCGAGATGGTGTGCGCGTACCATGGAGAAAGATCAAGTTGATCGCGAAGAACTCCTTTTTGTCTCTGAAGGACTACCCGCAAATAAGAACACAAGACCACAAGATTTGATTAAACAATAAATGAGGAAACTCGCCTGGGCCCAGTGAAATATAAAACTTCCTTTCGAAGGTGGTCAGCTTCCCGCTAATATGAATTAACACAAATGACTCGCAAAATATCAATTAGATTACTTGGTTGAAACGGGTAGGAGAAGGTCAAGGTTCGTTATAGTCGTGGTAACCGATACCGCTTCTAAACCGACGCTGGGTTGGGCCTAGGACCTTCTCGGTAGCTATGGTGTTTGTAAGGCTGGTTTATGGATGATATTAGGAAATGAGATGATGAGAGGTAAAAGAATGACAAGCTTAGATGCAATGGCACGTTGGGTAGTGGATTCAAAACGGATTTAGGAGGACTCGTGATTCAAAGAGCATAAGAAATGTTATACAGAGGACATGCAAGATGTGACTTACTCGGGTTTTGACAAAGATGCAAGTTGATCTCCTTTGCTGCAAACGCTTCTGGTTTCTTCACTCGCCTCTCGCCGGCCAAGTGAAGATCTGACTCGCTTTTCGCTCCCAATGATCTCTCGTTGATTCAAAATCATTCGACCCTTGATTTTGGTTCTGGGAGCCCATTTACAGGAGCCGATGGCGGTTACGTAACCGACGGCGGCCGAGTAGAACCGCATCGGAAGGAAAAAGTAGGCTATTTTTAGTAAAATAGCCCACCTTCCCCGCTTTTCTCCCGAGAGATCGTCATGCCATGGCTTGGTCAAGTGGCTAGAAGGTCGGTTTTGGGTGCGAGTAAGGAGGCATTAGTTATGGATGTGAGTCTAGACCAAGTCATAGGTCTTAATTAGGTTAGTTTAGGTTAGGGCTACAAGGGGTCGTAAGACAAAATTTGGTGTCTACACAATGTTCACAAGATGAAATGGGTAAGGCCGAGGTATGGGTAAAATAATAAGTCCCAAAATATAATTAAATACAAGTATAGGTAAGGTAAGCATGGAGGTTGACTGCAATAATGGTGGGTAAGGTCAAACGGCAGTTGGGTTGGGTAAGTGGGGTCAATGATGGGGAATGGGAAATAATATGATAGGTAATTGATGCTAGTTAGACATAACCGAGACAGTTGAGGTAAGCTAATCATGGTTTATGGGGCAGTGACCGATGTCGGTCTTTGTATAATCGACTACGGTGAGCTAGGGCATAAGACTAACGCGCTTTTTGTAACCGATATTGGTTAGGTCGACATGGATATATAAAAGAAAAATATTTATAATACAGATTCATTTTTATGTTTTGGCTTTTGTGAAAACAAAAGAGCGTTGAACGAGTTGTTATTTTTCAGGAGAAAAGGACGAGGGATGATATCCTGTTGAGGTGGAGTGATCTGGTTGGTTAGAGGAGCTAGGTAGACATGTCCACAAGCATAGGTAGAACGATTGTGATTGGGTGGAGAGCAGGAGGATTGGATTTGGTGAGTGGACATGGAAGAGGTGGGAGAAGGATCAGTGGACCATCGGTGTAGTTTCCAAATGTACTACCATGGAGACAAAGCAAAGGTGATGAGGTAAGATTCAATATCTCTTAGTGGTTTTGGAGGTAGATTTGGTAGATAGGTTAGGAGGAAAATGGGTTTTTGGGGGAAAATGGAATTTGAATTGGGGAAGGAAAATTGGGTAGAATAGGAATGGGTAGAGGTGTGGTTAGGTGTACGAGGGGTGGGGAAGAGATGAGGGTAGAGGTAGGTAGGAATATGGAGAAGAAGGTAGTGTTTTTAGGGAAAAGGGTTTTGGTGTCGTAGATTTTACACTACACAAAGGATCGACACATCAGCTAAGGGGTTGTCATTGATCTTGGTGGTGTCAAACTAGTACCAGTCCATAGATAAGGTGACCGATGTCGGTGTGGGATAGACCATGGTCAGTTACAAGTAACCAATACTAGTCAACATGTGGGGAAAAAGGGGCCAACAGAGCTTTGTGATGGTTGGGTGAGATAGATAGTGGGCAAGGAAGATGTTGTTGATGAAAAAAAAAGCATGGGTAAGAGGGTGAAAGAGGTATGGTATGATCGATAGTGGGTGAGGGTTGGGGTGGGTAGATAGAATATGTGATAAGAAGGTAAGTTGTGAGGGGAAAAAGAGGGAGGGTAATAAGTGTAGGTGAGGTGTCAAGAGTGATTATGGGTATGATCAAGTTGTATTAATGTGATTTTTTTGGATGTAGGTGAGAGACCAGCTACGTATGTGATATAGGGTGCCACCCTTGCTTGTGATAGTTCGAGGAGGTGTGACAGCTGAGGATTAGTGGAATGTTTCCATGGTTGGCCTAATTGGGGTTAGGCACTACCAGCATGTAGTCCTGACAACCTAGTTTGATGGTCACCCTCATCGACAGATGGGATTCAACGACCAACACGTTCCATCTACCAATGGGTGAGATCATAGTCACCTTGGAGGATGTATACAGATCCTATAGTTTCCTATAGTAGAGGCACAGTATATTCAATCTCTTCAGAGGTGTTTGAGGAGTTGATGCTGACATTTTTGGCGAGGGGTTGGTAGAGATGTAGTTTCACAGTGCCAGTATGAGCTATGGAGAGATGTACTTGGCTTGTCTAGAGGAGATGAGGCTAGTTGTGTTGTTGATGAAGGCAGTATGCTACTCTGCACTGCCAGTTGTAGAGGGTGGGAGATTCCTATGATCACTGATGGGGGTATTGCATGATATGGTGATAGACCAGACTATTTTGCATGGGCACCAACATTCCTAGTGTAGCTATATAGGGAGCTATGGGCATATGGGTGGCTTCAGAGGTTCAATTTGTGCTACACTTTCCTATTACATTGTTGGGCTTATGAGCACATTATGTGTGTGCACTCACTGGTATGCCTCGGTGCCATGCATTTGAGTCAGCTTTATTCGGATGGGCTACAGTGGTGGGTGCCGCTTATTGAGAGCATCAAGCGGGCAGGTGACACATGATATCACCTACTATAGGTAGTTACTGGAGGGGTTGTCTAGTGTAGACATTATTTGGAGGCCTTATGTGGGTTATCCATCATATGGGAAGATGGCTACAGAGCTAGATGAATTATATCTTCTCAGATGGATAGAGGGGCGATGTGACAGAGAGCATGAGATGATACTCATAGAATGGGTTAGGAGATAGTTTGGGCTATTGTAGAATATACCTCCACCCTTCCCTCAGTATAGGAGGGATGATGTGGAGAGGACATTGCCGTTGTCCCAACCGACAAAGGCTGCCGATAAGGCAAGAGGAGCAGGTGAGAGGATCGATGGATTGATGATGACGGGTGATCGACAGATACGATTAAAGGAGGGATGGGCACCTATAATTAGTACCTCCGAGGCCGAGGTAGCTATATTTATCCACCATCATTGTTTAGAGGGACGCCCTATAGGGAAGGTAGCCATGTTGATTACATAGCTAGGGATGGTGCAGGGGCAATTGATAGGTGTAGAGGTATAGGTGGCCACTTTACAAGAAGAGGTGGCCAGTTTATAGGCCCAGATAGCATAGGTATAGGTATCTCAGCATTGTGGTGGTGGTGATGGGATACAAGTGGCCACCCTACAGGTCCAGGTTATAGGTTTACAGGGCTAGTTGGTCACTTCACAAGCGTAGGTTATGAATCTTCACCTAAGATATAGGTAGGAGCAGGATAGGTCCTTCGTGATAGCCACAGTGCACCGGGACAGGTCGAGTTAGAGGCCGATGGGGCCACCATAGATAGTACCCATAGCCAGATCAGGATGCCCTAGGTGAGACTAGGTATTATCAAGATATCTTGATGGCAGCATGGATATATTTTCTATCCTATGGATAGTACAGGGAAAAACATGCCTCGAGTGAGAGGACCAGGTCACGACTCCACAACAGAAGAGTACAGGGGTCCAGGAGCCCTGAGAAAAGGTCAAGGTGAGGCTACCATCTCATGGACACTAGCTCTAGGTGTAGTACTAGCAGGGACCTAACCACGACCCATGATGGGTGGTGAGATGCTAGCAGGCCGCTATACAAGATCCGAGGAGGAGGAGGAGACATGGGAGATAGATATGGAGGATATCCAGCAGGCGATATCTAATAGCCGTGTGGACCTCCATTTTGATGTAGTTTTTTTATTTTTGATATACACCCGCCTACGTGCTGATGATGGGGAGGCTATATATGAGATTTTTGTATATTTTGATGATATATCGGCCTACATGCCGAAGAGAGTGAGGATGTACATGAGGGTTTTTGAGATTTTTGTATTCATTTGTATCGGTGCACATATGTATGTATACACATACGTCATGATATATAGATGATGATATTTATACGATGGATGGTGTGGTTGTTGTAATTTCCATTATTATTTGTGTATGTGATGGAAACTAAGTGAATTAAGTATGATAGAGTCAGGTTCATGTAGGCATGGATTGAGTCAAGTTAGTAGGTATGGATTGAGTCAGGTCGTAGGTATGAATTGAATCAGTTGTAGGCATGGATGGAGTTAGGTTGTAGGCATGGATTGAGTCAGGTTGTAGGCATGGATTGAGTCAGGTTGACTTAGGTATGATTGCGTTGAGGTTGGTTGAATTTAGGTTGGTTTAGGCATGGTTGAGTTGTTAACTCATTAATTTGTGTAATTAATGATGATCTGGGTCATGTTAAGATGTTTTTAAGGAAAATGTATGATAATGGTAAAGAAATGGAAGACATAATGAAATGAATGTATGAGTGATGATGGTAAAGATGTGAAGCAAGTGTTGTTTTTTTGGTTTAATTTCCAATTATTGATATAAAAAGGAAACTAACTAGGGTAGAATGTGACTAGAAAAAAGGGGAAATGAATTGGTTAGGGTAGAGAGTGGCCGAGCTAACCTCTAAGGGCACCATTCCCTCTGAGTTCTGCCCACATAGTCCCAAAGAAAAGGTACCTTAGGCTGATGTAGTTCTCCCATAAGCCAGGTAAGATTAAGGTGAAATAGTGGAATGGTCAGGTAGGTATTAGGCATGGGTGATGTAGGTCATAGGCATGATTGTGTTTAGGTTATAGGTATGGTTGATTGATTTTTAAATACATGCGCGAGAAGCTGGTCTTGTATAGGATAATCAATAGGTAATGAGGAAGTGAATGGTAAGAAGTGGTAAAAGAGTTGCGTAATTGATAAGAACCCGATGATTCGATCCTACCTTAGATGGGCTTATGAACGTAATATCCTATAGGCTTTGCATAATGGACTGCTTTTAAGGGTTAAAGAAAATTCACAAGATAACAATATGTCACATTTACGGCAAGTCCCTTGAGTAACGAGGAATTTAGGTGTAAAATGCAAGGAGGTGAGGATGAGAGGCTTAGCATAACTTAGTGTATGACGACATGTTTTTTGGAACAAGAAACCCGAATCCAAAATAGGCAAGTCCATGATGAAAATTTCATCTTTTATTTATTTGTTTATTTTTAATATACTCGATCGATGTGGGAAGTCTATATGGGATGAATATATTATCTCCTTGAGGTCTTCGTGAAGCTAATCAATGTGGGAAACTTCTAAATATTTATTACATTTTTGTAATGGCCATACAAAGATGACCTTTGAGGGAGCAAATGTCTATTGAGAATGGTAGAATATGAAGAAGAGATGTCCTTTTTGAGGGAGTTATCTTTTTGCTGGAAGTTTGACTCAAGGAGTTTGTATCCCTTATATATATATATATATATATATATATATATATATATATATATATATATATATATATATATATATATATATATATATATATATATATATATATATATATATATATATATATATATATATATATATATATACATTTAAGTAATGGACAAGATTATAGAGGACGATTAGGTTCTAATTTTAGAAGACAACATCGTAGTATACAAAAATTAACTAGAAAAGAGGTGGTTTCGAGTGATGAATGACCGTGGGATTCCATCTTAAAGAAGAAGAAAAATATCCATGAGAATCATGCTATGAGCAGATCTATGGTACTCATATTGAAGACAAGGATAACAAGTGACAGGTAATCACATGATTCTTCTTTAATCGTGGATCCTAAAAAATTGGTAGTAATAGAAAGTGAACAGTGCTCAAGGGATGAGCAACCAATTGAGAGAAAGTGATATAGGACTTAATATCAATAATAAAATGGTCAAAAATGCAAGGCATTAAGGGCTCTGGTTCGGGTTACCTTTGAGTGAAGACAAAAATAAGCACCCGATCCATAGGCATGGGTGATGATATAGGGTCCAAGCCAATTAGGAGCAAATTTTCCCCGTTTACTTTTCTCCTCTTTGGTTACATGTTGATTTTCCTTCAGGATGAGGTCACCAACTTGAAAGGTTCATTCATGAACACGTTTGTCATAGGCATGTTTGATAGGTTTTTGTAGATTTGGATATGGTCTAGGGCATTGAGAAGACGTTCATATAATAATTCAAGTTACGCCAAATGATCCTGGTGAAAGTCATCTTTGTTGAGCATTTCTTGTAGTGAGATGCAAAGGGATGGAATATGGACTTCTAGAGGTAAGACAAACTCAAGACTCAGAGACCGTAGAAAAGGGGTCATGGCAAGAGCCCAAGTGTGAATACTAGTGCAGCAATCCCATATGGTGAAAGGAATGTGTGTATGCCAATCTTTCCCGGTATCATTGACCACCTTTATAAGAATTTTGTTCAAGGTTTTATTTTTTGATTCAGCTTGACCATTGGTTTGCAAGTAATAAGGTGATGAGAAACTAGGTTGCTTTACAAAAACATCACATAGTATGCATAGGGTTTTTTTTTGAATTGTTTTCCATTATCTGTGATAATGGGGTGAGGGACACCAAAGCGACAGATGATGTGATGGTTGATGAATTCCCATATTTTCTTGGCTTTGGTGGAAATAAGGGGAATGGATTCTACCCATTTATTATAATATTTAGTAGCGGTTATGATCCATTGGTGGCATTGTGAAGAATGGGGTTAATCTCACCGATAAGATCCAAACCTCATTGAGAGAAAGGCCAAAGGTCTCATGTGACCTGTAAGGCATCAATATGAGTGTGATGGAGATTAGCATGTTGCTGGCATTTTACGCAGTGTTTTACATAATTGCAATAGTCACATGCTTTAGGGTCACAAGAATAGCCTAGGTGAAGAATGCATTTAGCAACAATGAGACCATGAAATTGGCCTCCACAAATCCCATCGTGGACTTCCTTAATGGTGTAAGGAATTTTAGAACTGGTAAGGCATCGTAAGAGAATGTTGTCAAAACTATGTTTGTACAGAAGACCACCCATGATGACATAATACAAGACACTTTTAAGGAAGGCACGTTGTCCATTACGAGTAAGATTGGTGGGTAAAATAGAGAGAGAAAGATAGTCTGTGTATTGCTTATACCAAAGGTCACTCGGTCAGAACAACTGTTCCGATAGAGTAAACTTCATGAGGAAAATAAGAGGGTGATTGTAGTCGTTATATGGTGAAAAATATTTTAGAGTCACGGGCGAAGAGCGTATTTGAGAAGCAAAGCAGCCATGGTATTTGTGAATTTATTGGTAGAACATGGGGTGGTTTGAATGGTGTAATGATCGAAGGTTGTCAAAAGTATGTCTTCATGATGCTTATACTTTTGAAGTATCTCATTATGACACTGGTATATACCATTGACCTAGTTTATGACCAACTGAGAATCACCAAAGATGTTGATTGACTTAACATCTAAGGCATAAGTGGCCTGGAGACCCAATACAAGTGCTTCGTATTTAACAATATTGTTTGTACAATCAAAATCAAATTTGAAAGATAAAGGAATAGGTTCACCATCAAGTGGAATGAGGATAACACCAACCCCATCCCCATGATGAAACTTGGAACCATCGAAGAAGAGTGTCATTTGGTAAGCGGGTTCATCTAGGGAAAGGGTAGCAATAAACTCATCTAGAAATTTGAAGTTAGAGGGTTGATCCCTAGAAATAGGTGCGTCAGCCAACTACTCAGTGATATCTTGCCCTTGATGGACTTTTGATGGATGAATTCGAGGTCGAGGTCGGCCAGAAACATAATCTGACATGTGACATGTTGATTTTGATAAGGTTTGGCATACATGTAGTGTAATGGTTTAGTATTAGTAATGACGAAGGTTTTGTGGTTGAGTAGGTAATGGTGGAGTTTGGTGGTGGCAAAAACTAAGGCTAAGCAAAGATTTTTCAGCATGGGTATATCTTGTTTTGTAGTCAAGAAGGGTATGAATTATGTAATAAACCGCTTGCTCCCGGTGTTGGATGTCACGATGAGAAAGCATGGTACCTAGAGAATGGTTAGTGGTAGAAATGTATAGGTAGAAGGGCTGGTCATCCTTAGGAGGAACAAGAACTGGTGGTTGAAGGAGATATTGTTTTAAGGCCTCAAAGGCTTTATGACATTCATCATCACATTTGAATGAAACATCTTTCTTGAGAAGATGATTAAATGGTCGACAACACTGGAAACTACAAGATAAAATGATGAATGGATCAGAATCTTACCTTGTAGAGGCTATAAAGTTGAAAATATTAGTGGGTGGCGAATTTAAAGGATAGCCTTAAATTTAGAAGGATCGACTTCTATGCTATGCAAAGAAATGATGAAGCCTAGGAGTTTCCCTGAAAGTACTGCAAAGATGCATTTTTTTAGTTGAAGACAAATATAATATTTGATGAGGTAGTCAAAGATGAATTTAAGAATAGGTAGGTGTTTGGTTCAATATTAGGCTTTGGTAAGCAGATCATCTATATAATCCTCCAATATGTGATGCATGATGTCATGAAAGATTTAAGTCATAGCCCACTGATATGTAGCACCAAAGATTTTTAGACCAAAAGGCATGACTCGATAAGAAAGTCCCCAAAGGGGTGATGAAGGCAGTCTTGTGTTGATCCTTGGGAGCCAGTAATATTTAATTGTAGCCCAATAAATTGTCCATTAGTGATAACATTTCATGGCCAATAGTGAGATTAACTAGTTGGTCAATGCCTGGTAGTGGGAAATCATCTTTGGGATAGGCAAGGTTGAGGTCATGGAAATCTATGCAAATACAGAGTCCCCCTATCACTTTCATGACAGAATGATGTTAGAAATCCATTGGGGATAATCAATGGGTAGAATGAAGGAAAATGAGAGAAGGCACTCAAGCTCTTCTTTGACCAGAAGAGCAATGTGAGGATGCATTTTCCACAGCTTTTGTTTGATAGGTTTGGCATCAGGAATGGTCATGATATTGTGAACCATGATTTTAGGATCAATACCAGGCATATTGACATAAGACTAAGTGAATGTGTTGCTATGGTCCTAAGGAAGGAGGTGAAGGATTCTTGTTCAATAACGATCTAAAGATTGGCCGATCTTTAGAATGTGTGGGTCATCTTGGGTATTAATGTTGATTTTGATGGTCAATTCATTCAGCGTGGTTTGTGTCTCGGAGGGTAACGACCGGTGAATATAAGAGTCTTCTGCACCAAGGTAGGTGAGGATGGACTCATCGTCCTGACATTGAATGACGTTAATTAAAGGCATATCATCATCAATCATGTTAGGATATAGGAATGAGAGAGAAGAGGGCACCTCACCATCGTGTTGATAGGTTAGCGGTCCCAGGAAATGGTGTTTATGAAAAAAAAGTTAAGAGGCATAGATTTAGGATCTATGGACTCCATGGGTGAGGATGGTACTGTGGGTGAATGAGAGGGGGAAGATGCCTCATCCTGAATAAGGTCGATGTATACCTTCTTAGAAGATGGAGCATCAAAACCAATGCCACTACAGTCATTGTGTTTATGAGAGGTACATGAGACAATAGTGTGGTGGCCATGCTCATAAAAACCAAAGCCAAATCCTTTCCACGTGCACCAGTGGAGGAAAATGTGAGCGCAACGACAGTTGGTGAGGGAGTGTAGGTTAGTGGAAAATGGTTGGGTTTGGGATGGAGGTTTGGATTTATACGTGGCCATATCAAGTCCCCCATATGTTAGATTAGTGTGAAGTAGGGAGGGCAATAAGGGAAAACATCACCAATGTGAATTCCTCAACCGGGGTGTTGACGTAGATTCCCATACTCTGTGGGGTAAGGAAGGTATCTATATTATATAGGTGTTATTCCCAAGAGTGAGGTGTTGAAAAAAACCTTCTAAGAGATCAAGTATTTGGTATGTTGGTAGTGGGTATAGATGGCTTGCTAGATGAAGGGGAAGTAGAGGTGCTAGCAAGTGGAGGCCAAGCACATGTGAAGGATGGTGAGGTTAAAGGCAACGTAAGTAGTGGAAATTTGAATGGATAGGCTTGTGGTTTTGGTGGTGGATGCCTTGACCGGTACAAACACATCATTGGGTTGATATAGCATGTTACAGGTCTTGAAAGGTGAGGGGTCACAGGATGGTGTAATTATGTCCCTCATGTTCAAATTTGAGGCATCGATGTAACGTCGAAGGGACACAACCCATGACATGAATCCAAGGTCAACCAAGTAACAAGTTATACTAGAACTCCCTTTTAGGACATAGAAAAGTTCTGGGATGGTGTGGGGACCTATGCAGACATGGAGAACAATGGTACCCAGTGTAGAGGTTATGGCATCATTGAAAGAACATAACATAACAGGTTACTATGCATGTGATTGGAAGGTATTTGCATTTGGGCATATGCATGGGAGGAGATGATGTTAATGTTAGCACCACCATCGATCATAATGTGTCGGATGCATATATTATCAATAAATACAGAGATGAACAGAGCAGGGTCGGGTCATCAAACTTAAAGGGAACAATCTCTTTGTCTGTAAAACTGAGGGTGACCACTTAGTGAGTGGGTGAAGGTGTAGAGGAGGGGGATGACCTAGTGAGAGAGGCTACATGGTGAGGGGTAATGATGGAGGCTACTGGTTTGGGGTCATTTGGTAAGACTTTGATAAATCAAAGACCTTCATAAGGGCTTGATGATGTGACTTGGAGGTCTAAACAAGGTCATACAAAGACATTTTGAGGGGGATTGGTGTAGTTGTTTTATCATTTTATGATGTGTTTCCCCATCGAAATGGGATATGCAGGACCGCAAATGATGACTTTGGGTGTGGGTACAGATGGTATATTGGGTACAGGGTTAGTTAATGGGCATGTTGCTTTCTCCATACGCTTGTCTTTTTGAGCACGGGTGGCAATGCTGATCATGTTAATCTGAGGGGAGTTGGATGGAGAGGGTGTGTCATGGAAGGTATAGTGGTAAGAGGGACAAAACCCTAGTGGGTGGTATGACCCTTGTGAGATGAGTAGGGTGTAGTTACATTTAGGTGGTGGTTTGGCCAACTCTCTTATGAAAACCATGTTAATTTCAAATCTCAGGGATGGATCTAAGAGTTGGGGGGTGGAGATGTAAGTCACTGAGTAGGAAATGAGGGAAGAACTATGGAAATCGGTGAAGGTGAAATGGGGTCCTTGTCAAGAAGATCATCATCATCAAATTTTTCTTCCGGAGGACACAATTGGACAAGAACAACTTTCAAAGCCTTACAATTCTCTACATTATTTCCTGGCACATGATGGTTGGTGAAATTTTGTATTGTCAAACCCTTCTTGTTTGGGTTTGAGTGGGTTGGAAGGTCTAAGAGGTGGTAATGTGATGAAAACTTCCGAGGAGCTTGATTAGGATTTTGGCATAGAACCCCACTATTGGATCACAATGGGAGGTGAGTGTGGGTTTAGGTATAGGTGCAAATTGATCGTGTGTAGAAGAGTCTTTGTAAGAGGGGGAGTGGTTTGGGATACTAACTTGGTGTGTGGTGTGGTCTTAGGTTTTGGTCATATTTGTTTGGGCAGGGGCATGGTAGATGAACTAAAAATAGAATGTGTGGTTGGTTTAACTACCTTGTTGGAGGGTAGTGGATTTTTAGCTTTAAGTGGCACCTTCTTGGGTAAAGATGATATGGGCGTATAAGATGTGGAGGGAAAGGTAGATGGTGGGAGGGGTGGGTTAGCCATGGGGTAATCGAGGTGCTATGGAGGTAGGTAGTTGAGTTTGAGTAGGAGGCATGAGTGAAAGAGAAGGAAGAGTCATGGGTAGTAAAGAAATTATTGATAGAATTGGAGGTATGTGTGGTAAGAATGTTACGGTGAGGGCGAGGTCAGTGGGTCCCTGCGGTATGTTACAGTCTTTGATGGGGAAATGGGTTGTTGCATTCTTGGTTTACCAAAGGATGGGGGTTTCTTCACAGTGGTTGAGGGGTGAGGTCCTAGGATGGACGTAAGGGGTGAAGGAGATAAGGGTGTGGTCATGGCGAGGTCAGGGTATGAGATCTAGGAGATCGGGCTCTTCTCGTTTAGGGTCGGGTTAGGTTTGGTGTTAGTTTTGGAAGAAATAGCTAAATCTAATTTGATGGGTGGATGGGTAAGGCTAGTCATGGTATGACCCCTAAAGTAGTGATAGGTTTAGGCAAGGAAGATGATGTAAACATGTTTTTGGGTACAAATGCATGTTGGGTTATGGGTATAGGTGTGATTTGAGCCATGGGTGGTGTCATGGGATATTTTTCAATAGTTTTGTTGTGTTTGGTGTGGTCATCTAAACACTTTTGGATAGATAGTGGATGTGTCAAAGGAGTAACAACTAGATTTGTGTTGAAACAAGAAGTAGAAGATGCCCTCAAAGTAAGGCTTTGTTGACATAGTCTAGCTAATTATCCAAACGTAGAATGGTACTATTATAAGCGGAGCCAATGTGGACCAAGTGAAAATCCCTTAAAATGTGTTTGAGATACCAGAAATGGATAGCCTTAGACTCGTGGGTAAGAGCATCGAAAGCATATCAATAGGATCTTGAAGGTTTGATGGTGACTGGTCATCTACAGTGGTGGTACCACTATAGTATCCTCTATGGGTAGAGAAGAAGACAGGCCAGCCGAAGTGGTCTCTCCTTGCGTTGGTGTAGGTAGTGAACCTACATCTTCTATGAGTAGGAGAGGTGCCACTGAAAAGTGCTCAGAATTTTGAGGGGTCAAAGGTAGTGTGCTAATTATAGGCTCTTTCATGGGTGAATGAGAAGATGAAGGGGATTCCTCTGTGGGTAGAGGAGTAGATGAAATAGGTTTTGGTGCAGGTATGGGAGCACATGCTAAGATTTCATCTATGGAAGGAATATGCGGCAATTGGGAAGCTACTGGTGTGTCATTGAAAATAGTGCAGACCTCGCAGACGGTGCTATCATTGTTTGAGGTATCACCCCCTTGGTTGGAAGATGGGGCATGATTATGAAATGAGTTTTTGAAGTTTTGTAGGCTTTGGTTAAGCGGTACATCGAGGATATCTAAGACTAAGTCTCCATTGTCTATCATTTCTTGAACAATATTTTTGAAGGTAATGTAGTTATTGTCATTGTGACCTTTGACCCGATGATAGTTACAAAAGTTGTGTTCCTTATACCATGTGGGCATGGGTCACTTAAGGTCAAAACTAGTATGTGGTTTTATGGGTGGAAGGGTAATGGCACCTGCCTTAACAAGATTTTCCAAAACAGAGGAGTAATATTCTCCTAGGGAAGTGTACTTTTGTTGTTCTCGTCTAAAATGGAAATCTTGTACAAGAGAAAGATTAGAAGGGGGTTTGGATGGGTTTGATTGATGAGGGGGACCAAATTTTAGAACTATGGAATTTGCAAACCCTTTGGGCTTTGAATAGTTATTTTGAGGTTTTGAAGATGAAGAAGTATCATTTGATTTGAACGTGATGTTCTTATTACGAAGTTGAATCTTCTTTTCTTCGATAGCACAAATTTCCAATTTCGTGCTAGGGTGAATGTCTAGTTGAAAGTGTGAAGAATTTTCACTTGTAGGGTTGGTGAGATGTATCTAGAAAATTCCTAAGTAAATAGTTCTATCAGCCACTTTGAGGTGATTGGAATGTGAGCTGGTTTATGAGGTTACGCCAATGAGTGAAAAAGTCAGCGATAGACTCATCGTCATATTGTCATGTGGAATAGAGATCAGTCATGGTAACCTTCTTAACAACGTTGATGGAGAAGTGATCTAGGAAGGCTTGGGCTACTTGATTGAATGAGTAAATGGAGTGTCTTGGTAGTCCACTGTACCAGTCTAATGTAGGTCTTGTTAAGGACATTGGGAAAGTCCTCAAAAGTAAAGTGTCATCATTGAAATCAGGTAACACCCATGTTTAAAGGACCACAAATGTTGTTGTGGATATTCTTTTCTATTAAAGCAGTTGAATTTGGACATCTCCCAATGTATGGGGTATGGTCGAATGGGAATGGATAGGTGAATAGGCTCATTACAAATTTCATCATAGGTGAGGGAATTGCGTGAGCTAGAAACCGATGCTTCTAGTGTTTACATCTTTTCCATCATCAACTTGATGAGGTCGTTGGTAGGTTATGATGGGGGGACACCTCTTGTGGTGTAAGGAGGTGGATATTGAACCTGATAGGGAGGTTGAGAATAAGGAACCGATATGGAAGGTACATATCTAGAATGGGTGACATACGAGATAGGGGGTTGTTGATAATAGGTGTATGTAGGTGGGATGGTTGTCATGACTCTGGTAGCGATTAGGGGAAATGTTTGTGGGATGGAGAGGATGATATTTTGGAATGGAGTAGGGGTCACTGACACCATGGGAAGTTGTGTTGTAATGGGTATTTGTGATAGAATGGGTGTAGGTTGTGTTATGTCTCGGTGGTGGACGAGGGACAATAGATACGCAGCACAAGGGAAATTATTGATGCAGTTGATCATGGAGGGTATGGGTTCTAGCCACAAAAATACTGGGGGAGAAGTAGGTGAGTGTAATATAGCAGTAGGAACCAGTAAGGTGGGGATCGACACGACATGCCATATATCATTTGATTAGAGGAGTCTCGGGTGGAAGAATGGGAAAGGTAGAACTATAAGGTTACAGGATTCTAATCAAGGATTCATGTAAACTCCTCTTCACTAGAAGCAATGGTGATAGATAAGGTTGGATCCATGGGTGATAGGATGGAAGGTGGTGAAGGACTAAGTGGGAGTAGTTAATGAATAACATGGAATATGAGGGCATTAGTCTAGCTACGAGTCAACACCATGTGAACAAGTGTTGACTTGGTAAGACTATATTCTGTAGATGACATAGAAAATAGTAAAAACAGATAATAATGGGTTTCGGGAGGTGAATCTAGTCAACATTTAGATTTTGAAATATTAAACACAGGTAATTGATGATGGTTAGGTTGACCGGTGATGGTTCGGGAAAATGATGATGGTTTCAAACCGCTTATCGTCACCGTGGAAGAAACCACAAAAAAATGAAGTGGTAATGTTGGATTTGTACTAGTATAACTATGTATGATAGAAGATATTAGTAAGGGATAAATATGATGATCCCCCGAGGGCTAGAAACAGCAACATAAGTAGTAATGAAATTTGTTCTTGGTAAAGTAACTAAAAAGCCGTAAGTCGACATCGCTTAGGGTTTAACCGATGCCGATTAGATGTGAACCGGATGATAGTCATCGACTAACGTCTGGCTTGTGTGCATGTGTTTGTTTTCAAAATAATTCTAATATGAGTAAAGACTAACACCTAAATAGCCTTAACTTAGCAAGAATTGAACAAAAAACTAAACACCATCAAGATAAGAATTAAACAAGGGTTAGATGCTAGCATTCATCAATACAAACTTTGAAACTAACAATGCTAAATATCTAAACTCCTCTATTCTCTAACAACAAATAAATGAATGGACCTAAGTAAGCTCCATGGATATCAAAATAGTTGTCCTTAGTATGCCAAGTAACCTAGAATGAGGGCCTATCAAAGTTGGGCTACAAGACCCCTTTCGACACCTCCCATATGACCTAAGCACTTAAGAAAGAGGATTAACTCTTCAAGATGATGAAATCTCAAAAGGGAAAGGTGCAAGATCTTACTCTCTTTGCTATATGCTTTGCATTTGCTCTCTAAGGAGTTTAGGTGTAAGTAAAAAGGTAGGTGGAGGGCTCTTTATATAGCCCAAAGGATAAAGGATTCAACACATTCTCATGAATGTGGGATAAAGGTAAAACATGATTAGGAATGGATAAGGTTGCTTTATTAAAGGTAACCTTACTTTAGAAGGGTTTAATACATGTTTAGCAAGTCATGGGAGTTGGGGGTGTTTTAACTAATCAAAGGTGATTAACTAATAGGTAGATGTAAGCTTATAGAAGATAATTAGAGGAATATTAGTATGATTTAGGCTATTAGAAGGGGATTAAATCAATTAAATATTGATTTATTGGTTAAATGGAAGGGAAAGCTAATTAATTAATAATAATTAATTAGTCTAGGTAGAAGGGGTGATTTATTAATGGAAGGTCATTAATTAGGTATTTTTTGATAAACAACTTAATTAATTAGCTTAGTGTGATTAATTAATGATGATATGAGAGAAAATGAGTGTTTTTGACAATATGTTGTCAATTTGTGAGAAAGATTTATAATTAACGCAATTTAAGTATTTAAATTGCTTGGGTGTAATTATGGGATTCGATCAAGGTCGTGTAAACTCCTCTTCACTGGAATCAATGGTGATAGGTAAGGTTGGATCCATGGGTGATAGGATGGAAGGTGGTGAAGGACTAAGTGGGAGTGGTTGATGACTAACATGGAATATGAGGGCGTTAGTCTAGCTGCGAGTCAGCGCCATGCAAATAAGTGCTGACCTGGTAAGACTGTATTTTGTAGATGACACAGAAAATAGTAAAAGCAGAGAATAATGGGTTCCTGGAGGTGAATCTAGTCAACATATAGATTTTGAAATATTAAACATAGGTAATCGATGATTTTCAAAGTTGACCGATAATGGTTCTCGGGAAAATTGATGATGGTCAGGATGACTCGTGATGGTTAGGACAAAAACAATGATGGTTTCAAACCGACATCGTCACTACTGGAAGAAACCAGTCTCAAAAAAATGAAGTGGGAATGTTGGATTTGTACTGGTAAAACTATGTATGATAGAAGATATCAGTTAGGGAGAAATATGATGATTCCCTGAGGGCTAGAAATAAACATAAGCAAAGAATGAAAGTTGTTCTCAAAGAAAGTAACTAAAAATCCGTGTTTGACATCGGTTAGGTTTAACTAATGACAACAAATGTGAACCGGTGATAGTCATCGGACCAACTTTAGGGACTATGAAATGAGAAAGAAATAAAGAAAATTGGTTTTGTGAATCAAATTAGGTGAAGAATCAAACCTAGAAGCCTAAGAATGAGAAGATGAGGCCCTAACACACTCAGAGAAAGTTAAAATACTCCAACTATGATGGTGGAGTGTGTAAGGAAGAAGAAAATGGGGATTCATAGTCTCACACCTCAAAACACAAGCCAAGAAGAACGCTAAGAAAAAGACATGATCCTAATAGTTATTTTCTTATGTTTGTTTAGCTTATGCTATTTAGGACTAACTGTATATTTAGAACAAAAAAATTGGTTGGGAAGGCATCCTATGAAGAAGGATATCTAAAAGGAGAGGTTTTAGGTATGTTATGGCAGGGGTGGGCCATCCTCTAAGATGATGACTCGATAGGGGCAACGAGCTAGGGAGTACCTTCCAATCAGATCATGTGATCACCGACATATATTCTGGGGTAAGATGTTGTTTAAGAAAGATGTGTATATTTAATTTTTGTAAGTTTGGTAAGACAAAGAGAGAAAAATTTGATTTCTACGATTCTTTGTGTCAACCATCACCCGGGCATGACTTCGAGTGTATAAGTTTTCCTTAGTTTTAATGTGAGCTAATAATGCAACAAGTCAGAATGTAATGCAAGTGTTTTAAACCCAAATCAAAAGATTATATTCAATGAAACAAAAGGATGAATAGGAGAGGGTATGCTCTTTCACTAAATGCAAGAAAGCAAGAAGAATGATTCTTTTTAAATGCACCAAAAGAAATGTGTCCTTTAGAACAATAAGAAAGAAGAGAAGATTACCAAGGAAGAAAATTAATGTGTAGGCCTTTTAAAGGGAAACAAACACAAAAAAATTCCTAGAATGAATTAAATGCAAACAACCCTGATGGGTCCCACTAGGCATACCAAAATGTTTCACTATTTTCTTTACCTTTTTTGAAATGACAAAACAGATAAGGGTAAGGGCCAAGGAGGAATACCTGCTGATGTTGGTCATTTTATGGTTGTTGCACACGTTTTGAATTCTTGATCCACAACTGAATTTGAAAGCTTCCTTTTAGCTAGGAGGAACTACCTCGTAATAGAAAAGAAGACCACAAAATATAGTTAAATGATATATGACAAAGGACTAGCTAGCATATGCTAGTTTTGGGAAGTGTGATACTTCCTAGATGGCTATCAATCCACCGCTTAAAACAAGCTAATATGAGAAATAAACAAGGTTCCTACCGTAGTTGATATGATTTAGGTATTTCATTCAAATACATAAACAAATCCAATCACAAAGTCTAGCCTACGCCGTAGTCGGATCCGAGAGGTAAGGGGTCTATCAAGGTCAGGGACTAGTCGTGTTCGATTCTAGGTTATTTAGGTCAACCGGTAGAGTGGTTGTGGGTCTTTTCTTGGTGAAGGTGTAAAACACGAGACCGACATCGACTAAATGCGACCGATGCCAATTTAGGTAGAACCGTCAATGGTTATGGGTAACCAAAGATGGTATGGTTGGGATGAAAGAGACTCAAAATAGGTTAAATGGTAGGGGTGATCAGAGGTCGAATAAAGTTTGGGTGAGTGAATGGGGGGTCTATGGAGATCTTAGGTATGCTCAGAAATATAGAGAAGGTTAAACTAGGTGATTTGGTGATGTGGGTGAAGGGATATTTGGATTTACAAGCAAGTGGGTGATGAAGCAATAAGCATGCAAAGAATAGATTAATAACAGAGTAATAAAGATTACTAATTGAAATAAACTATACTAATTAGGTCGACTTACCGTATTAAAGATCCGATTGGCCGGGTGGTGGAAGTGGTTGATCGTAGAATACATGTATGGTCCCATAGTGATGCTTTCCCGGAGTGCTCCCGCTGAATGCGAAGGATCTATGATTAATGCCGGTGATGGCTATGGATGTCCTGGATGCATAAAGGGATGCTTGTCTCACTTGCACGCAGCTTTGAATCTCCTTTCTTTCTCTCAGAAATGTGCTAAACTTGAAATAAGGTTACCAAAGGGAATAAAATGTGACCGACGATGGTTCCGGTCGATCGGGCGTTAGTTTAGGGTAAATTTCACATCTGCTAGGTGGGATTCCCTAGGTTTACAAAAAATTAGAGATCCCCGCAATGATTTCGCCGATATCTCTATTCATCCGGGAAAGAGCGGAGTTATCTTTTTTATGCAGGAATGTGGTTAGAGGGAATGTAGGCTTTGATATTTAGGGTTTGGTTAGGTCTTATTTAGTTATAACATCATACTAAGAATAATCTTAGGGTGAGGCAACAGTGAGGTGTATAGTGAGGAGGTGGTGTGGGAATTATCTTAATTAGGATAATTAATTAAATAATAAATATTTTGAGGACATGGATTAATTTAATTAAATTAATATTAGATTGGGGTGTAAGGGGCCATGGTTAGGTGAGTGTGTTTGAGTTGATTATTCGATGAGGGACCAAGGGGAGTGTGACCCAATTTTGGTGTCTACAGGATGCACGATCATAAGATCTTGGCAAGTAAGTTGGAGGGTGGTTCAATGAGTCATTGTCATAAATGAGCTCTATGCATTATGTAGACACCTATAATTTATCCCTAACAATTTAAAACACTTAAATTGTGCTAATTACCCTTTCCCTACAAATGGACAACATATCATCAATAATGCTCATGTTCTCTTCTATCATCATTAATTAATTACAATAAGTAATTAATTAAGTCTTATATTCAATAAATACCCTAATTAACAACCTTCTTTTAATTAATCCTTCCTATCTAGTCTATCTAGACTAATTAATTATCTTCCCCTTTCATTAAACCAATGAATCATTATTTAATTGATTTAAGCCCCTTCTATAGTCTAAATCATGTTAATATTCCTATAAAAAGATTTTATAAGCTTACACATCTATTAATTAATCATCTTGATCAATTAATAAACCCCCTTTATCCACATGAGTCACTAAAGGACAAGCTAAACTCTCCTAAAGTTAACTCAACCCTATCTAAACCCCCCTTATCCACAACTAACTCAACATCTCTATTATCCCACATGCAAAGGGATGTAGAATTGATTTATCCATTGGGCTATATAAAGAGCCCTCCTCCTACCTTTACACTTACACCTATTCCTTGAGAAACAAAAGTGAAGCATATAGTAAATACACTATAGCCATTTTTTCATCTTGGAGCATTCTTCATTGGAGAGGCTAGCTACTTTCATTTCTTATATTCATCCATCCAAGTTTTGAATTCATATGGATGGAGAGGCTAGCTACTATCTTGGGTGGCACAGGTGCTATGTCAGAACTTGATATTGCTTTTTATATACCCTGGTGCATATGCCCTAATCCTAGTGCAGACACCTCTCGGGTGGCACAGGTGCACTGTGAGTTTGAAAAACACAGAGGGGTGCATCTGCCCTAACCCACATGCACATGCATAAACGAAGGAATAGATGTCTTTTAGTTTTCTCAAAATTAAAGTGTTAAAGTGCTAACTTCTTTACAGGTTTTATCTAATTAATGCCTATTTTTGCAAGGTATGTTTACATGCTTTTGCTAGACTAGATAGACTTTCATGCTTTCTTATAAGAATAAGGTCATGTATGCTCTTCCCTCATGTCCTTTGGGGTGATCTTGGGAATCAGAAATGATTCTTAGGTCTTTTTGATGCTTTGAAATTGTTAAGAATATCTGAATTGGAATGAGTTAACTTGGTGTGTTTGAATTAAGTGTTTTTCCATTTGGCATCTTCTTGGATTTTAGAAATGTCACATATGCTCTTCTCTTGCATCCTTGGATGATCTTGAGAATCAAAAATGATGTTTATTCTTTTTATGGAAAATTACTAACTCATTGTGTAGGACCAAAACACACGCTTGTCAAAGAAAGGTGGAATCAAAACAAAATCAAACTACTAATACAATTGTCATATAGGTCAAAAAAGGTGTTCAAGAAAACCACATCAAAATTAAACAAGATAAAAAGAACACCATATTCAAAACACTATATTGAAGGTTTAGGAAAAGGTTATGTCCCTATCTACTCAACAGAACATAACCCCTTTAGCATAATACCTTAAGCTAGTACAATGGGGTGGTTCCAGAACCCCAAAGTAGTCCACGCAAGAGGGAACCGTGTAGAAGAAATGGGAAGTGCTCCGCAAAAGCTACTTGACTAGTCATTCCTTGTGAGTTAACATTACCGTTTGTCCATATGGTGACCCCAGTGATTGTACACGTATACGCACTAGTTGCCTACTATGATCAAGGGGCAAAGTAAAGGTGAGATACTCCCAAATTAGTCATTGTGACTTTTTGGGTAAATCATGCTCTCTTAAGATATCTTTGTAACACCTAGGAAGATATTATTTGGCCAGGATCCCACTTTGACCATTTCAAAATAGTGTTGAGTTGTAAGCCATCATTCATCATGAAACATGGGAAGCATTACTTTTATTTAGTTTTTCACTTGCCTTAAGGTGAGGAAAAACTCTACTGAAGTAAATCCAACATTTTTCATCCCCATTTTGATCTATTTCCTTCACATTATTTTGACACTTTGTTGATCAAAAGAAGAGTGACTACCTTTGTGTTATTAATTAATTGTTTCTGCCACTTTTTGGTCCGTTTACGTCCATCCATGTTTGCGGTTGGGTAAGTTAAACATCTAAAGTGTGTGGAAACGTATTCATATCATTGGTGGCCTTTTTGATCTTGATACCCACTACAGATCATCATCATTGTTAGGCATGGTTCATCATATTGAACTTCCTTAGAAGGTTACTTTTTGTATATCAGTATCACTACAATTTTGGTATTTATGTCTTGTGTCTTGTAAACTTGACCTAAATATCTATATTGTAAGGTTACGCTATACACATTTTAACAATTTTAGTTATACCATAATATTTTAGTTTTATTCCATTACTACCTCGATTTTAAAAGTGATACGTGTTACCACTTGTGTGTGTTATATCAATATCATTTTGATATCAATACCTTAATTTCTCACAAAGTTTGGTTAACATATCTTGGTGACATTGTTGTGTCACTCACAAATTGTAATTGACACTTTTTGGGATATAGGTATTAATTAAATTTGAGCTTGCTTCTAGTATACCTTATTAGGAGGTCACATTAAATTCTTGTATTTACTTACGTCTTGTTCATCCCTTGAACTTGACATAAGTGAGGACATCTTGTTAATTATCTTACGACACCAACTTCTTTTTGAAGCAAAACCTAGGAAGTACTTCATTCATTTGATAGGCTTAGGTACCAAACATTGTGTCACTGTTGACTTATCACTCTATCACATTGGTACTTTAACATTTATACTCATTCATATTCTTGACATTCTTTTTACATTTCACTTAGGTGTGATCACAAGTTTTTGAACACATTTACAACTTACCTTGGTGAAATTGTTGCACATCATGGCTCCTAAAACATGATTAGGGCTCAAAAAGAAAACATTCAAGCACAAAAAGTGCAAACTTGGGAAGCCTCAAACAAACAAGGGTCAAACCCTTTTATTGGTCATGATCTAGGGCCTTTATTTTCCACAGAAAAAGAGATAGAAGACATGATAGATCATAGTGGTGATGAATTGGAATCCCCACATGCAGATTTTGAATTTGACCCCACCTTATTAGATGAATTCCTTTTTAGAAACAAGGATAGGGTGCTGGCACGAGTTATAGAATTGGGAGCCAAAATTCCCACTGAACATGAAACAATCCCACCTATAAATAACACTAATGACAAGGATCGACCTCTTATCAACATGGAGGATATTTTAACACATGGGAAAAATAATGTAGTGGGACATAGAATACCCTTTATTAAAGTGCCACGTAAAATCAGGTTAGGACATGAGAATGTTGAAGAACCTCCACAATATGAAGAAGAAGAGGAACCTTTGGAAGAAGAAGTCACTATTCAGCAACAAATTAGCAACCTTAGTTGACAATTAGCCTTGCTAACCTCTCATGTACAAAAAAGCAAGAAATAATGTCCAAAAGACAAGGCCTAAGGTCAAAATCAATGAACTTCATAGGGAAAATCAAGGAGAAGACAATATGGAGCATCATCATGTATATATCCCTGCTTCTCCTACTAAAGAACAATTACTCACACAAGAAGTAAAATCTATGAAAGCAACACTCACAAGCCTTCAAGAGAGAAATGTGGGGAGCATAAGAAAATATCAATATGAAGAACTATGTCCCCATCCATTTGACAAAGCTATGAAACTTTAACCTTTCCCTAAAAATATGACATGCCAAAATTCAAAAAATATAGAGGAAAGGGAGACCCACGAGATCATGTAAAGGATTTATATATGGCATGTCAAGAGGTGTCCTATAGCAATAATTATCTCATATGACTCTTTCCTAAGAGTCTAGGAGGCCAAGCCTTGGAGTGGTTTACTCGTTTACCTTGGGGGTCTATTTTTACTTGGCCAGAACTAGCAGAGAGGTTTGTGTGTCACTTCTCATACAATATAGAAAGTGATATCACCATGGCAGACTTATGTGGCACCAAACAACATCCTAACGAGACATTCACCAACTTCCTACAATGGTGGAGAGGGATATCCAGTCACTTCCCTTGCGCATTCCCTAAAAAATAGCTGGTAAGTATCTTTGTGCCCAACCTAAATCCAGACATCACTTTCCACCTTCAAATGCATTGTGTTCACACTTTCGAGGAGGTCATTGAAAAGGCATTCAAATAGAGAAAGCCCTTATTGCCAAAGGAACTCTTAAGTCACAATCTAAGGATAACCAAAGTGTTAAACCTATGGAGAAGCCAAAAATATTTAACAAAAACAAAAACATGGTGGGAGACAGGATCACAGATTCCAAACACGTGCAAACGGTTCAAACTAGTCAACCTTTAAACCGACTCAAAGGACCTATTCAACCACCACCTAAATGAAGAATGTTCACTCCTCTCAATGAGCCTTTGTCAGTTATATTGAAACAATTGGATGTAGCTCACATGATGACTTATCCCACAACATAACCCTTTGATGACAATGCTCCAAAACCATCACATGGTACAAAGAGCACGACTATCAGTGAATTACATCATGTCAAGGGACACAAAACAAACAAATTTTTGTGACTTCGTCACTACATCCAAGACCTCATCGATAATGGGGAGATAGAAGCGGACAACGCAGAAAAAATTTAGATGCCCAATGAAAATATGGGGATATACAAAGAACCATTCCCCAAACATGGTAAGTCAGAAAAGTCAAATACGGATCAAGGAGAGTCATCCCAGAGTTATAAAGTAGTGAATTATCTATATACCAAGAAATACAACAATCATTATGATTTGTTTATTGGATGTATTCACTCTCCTAGTGACCATGTGAACACCATTCAAATCAAGGGAAAGGATTGCATCACGGTAACAAGGCGTGCCCGCCTCATGATTCCTGAACCCTCTCCATCAACCCCAAAAATGGTAGGTACAACCTCTTAGAACAACTTGAGAAAATGTATGCCAATATTTTGATCTTAGATATTCTTAAGATATCAAATGTACATAAAGAAATTTTGTACCAAACTCTTCAGGGGTCAAGAGTGCCACTAGAAGTAGATCCTACACATCTTCAGGCTATGGTAGCAAACATTGTACCAACTGAGCACATTTCCTTTAATCATAGGGAAATCCCTACTAAAAATCCAATGCATAATCTCCCCTTGTATATTGAGGTATTCATTACCTACCGAAAGATCAAACGGGTGCTTGTGGACAATGGATCAGATTGAATATATGCACATTGAAGTTGGTTAAGCAACTAGGACATACTAAAGAAGACCTCAAGTCAAACATCATTACCATAACTACTTACGACAATGCGAGAAAGAGAGTCAGCGACACAATCACATTGCCCATGGAATTCGGTCCCACTTGTCATCACACAAAGTTTCATGTCCTAGACTTAGAAATCCCATATAATATGCTTCTAGTCCGACCATGGATTAATGTTATGCAGGCCGTGCCATCAACATTCCAGCAATGCATTAAAATGATGCATGAGGGATGTACTATCACAATATGGGGAGATTTAGAGCCCTTCACTCACTGTAGAGCTCTCAATAGTTTTGCACATAAGGGTAACTATACGTGTCCATCCGCTGATATAGGTTTTCCTCTTCAACTGGGCCATGGAGTCTTGAGAGATTCATATTCTCTCATTATTTTGCCCATGGTGCCTCTACATCAACTTCTCCTTTTGATTCATGGGAGATGAAGGTTCTAGAATATGGTTGTGGAGAATATAATGTGCAACAAGCCCTTTTAGTTTTAGACCTCTCATTGTCACCTAAAACTAGAGGTCGACCCAACTATCATTTCAGATGACCTAGAGATGAGAAAACTATTGGGTCATTTTTACCTGGAGGCTTGCTGCAAAGAGAAATTGTTGGATCCACCTATGACTTGGGTCCTAGAAGATACTCAACCAACTTGCTACCAAACACCTGAATATGAGAAATCTAGTCGAATGATGTACTCCATGGGCTACTAGGATGTAGAAGGAATGAGCAAGGATAGTGAGAACCAATGCCTCTCCCACATTTTAAAATAGAAAGGTATAACATTGGAATTCTCCCTTATGGGGCACATCCCAATGATCAAGATGCTACTTGCTCTAAATGTGAGGATAGCTCGATGCAAGCAGACAATGACATGATTCCCACTATAGCCAATACAAGAATCTTTCCTCCATGAACATGTTCATGAATACCGTGCCTGTCCTCACCATAACCCCCTACAGTAACCTACACTTGACCTCGTCTACCCTTGCCTTGTCGAATGGGACCAAAAACATCATATGTCACTAGATCTATTTGAGAATGATGATTCTATTGCATAACTCATGGGCATTCGAGATATAATCCCCATTGGAGATCACACAAGGGCTTCTATATTGAATTAAATACCTATGTCTACTTTGAGAGGAAGCTAAGCTTTTGGTTATAAAATTTAAGAAAAGTGAGGGCAAAAGTTCCAATGTAAATCCTCGGAAATATTCAAAGTCCAAGTTACACAGTGAAAACATCTTTGAGGTGTTGGTCGACAAACAGTGCAAAAATCAAAGGACAATAAAATTGACCATGCCAAGAATGAAAATCTCGTGGAGACATCCTTAGATGAAGATCTCAACCTTCCTCCCGATCCTACGCGTATGGAGGATTTGTCAAAGTTACTGGTAGAAGAGACTATTGATGTAAACATTGGCACAAAAGATGACCCAAAAATAGTCAAGTTGGGAGCTTCACTCTCGACACAGGAACAAAAACATTCACCATGCTACTACAGGAGTTTATAGATGTGTTCACATGGTCCTATAAGGATATGTCAGGCTTGGATCCAAATTTGGTCATGCACAACTTAGTTGTACATGCAGACGCTAAGCCTATTAAGAAAAAGCTCAAAAAGATGCACCTGAGGGTGGCTCTCCTGGTTAAGGAAGAATTAGAAATATTTCTTATGGAAAGATTCATTTGACCCATTGATTACTTTGAATGGATATCCAACATTGTTCCTATCTAGAAAAAACCTGTTGGGATCAGAATCTGCATGGATTTTAGAGACATAAATAAGGCATTCCCTAAGGATGATTTTCCATTACCAAATATTGATATGATTGTGGATTCAACAACAGGATATGAAATGCTATCTCTTATGGATGGCTTTTCAGGTTACAATCAAATCAAGATAGCCAATGAAGATCAACACAAGATGGATTTTACAACTCCTTGGGGTACCTTTTGTTATCAGGTAATGTCATTTGGTCTTAAAAATGCAGGAGCTACCTATCAAAGGGCAATGATGGTAATTTTCCATGATATGATCCATGATATCATGGAAGACTATGTGGATGATATCCTCAGAAATCTAAGACAAGGGAGGACCACCCTACTATTTTGTAGAGATATTTGAATGCCTACGAGAGTACAAGGTCCGTCTAAACCCAAAGAAATGTGTGTTTGGCATGCTATTAGGAAAATTGCTGGGTTTCATTGTATCAAGAAGGGGAATTGAGGTAGACCCTGCTAAAGTGTCTCATATTACTGAGATGTCTCCTCCTACAAATATTAAAAAACTATGCAACTTGTAGGGAAAAATATAGTCTATTCACCACTTCATCTCCTAGCTTGCCGATAAGTGTCATTCATTCACTCACCTACTTAAAAAGGATGTTGCCTTTATCCGGGACGAGAGCAACAAAAATACTTTTCCTTAATTAAGATATACTTGGCCAATCCACATGTCCTTATGCCTCTAACTCCTAAAGGAGCCACTCCTATTTTACATCTCTACTACTCAATTTGTTATTCCGGTGTGTTGCTCACCCAATAAGACCTTGGTCATAAAGAAAAATGGTATACTACCTAAATCGCACTCTCATTGCTTATGAGCTCAACTATCCCCAAATCGAAAAAGCTTATTTGGCTGTAGTGTTTACCTTTTAGAAACTTCATCATTATCCATTGAATACCAAAACCAAGCTTATATAAAAATTTGACCCGCTCAAATACTTGTTGTCTAAACCCACCCTCACTAGTAGAATGGCTAATTGAATCATTCTACTAAGTGAATTTGACATCGAGTTTTGTTAGAAATAATCTAACACTTAATTCACCATATGTGGGATTAATGTGTAATTATAATAAAGTAATTATTTAATTACTTTAGTTAGCTTAGTTGTTAGTGTGTTGTTATCATCCCTTAGATTGTGGAGGATGTTATTTAGTTAGAATATTGTTCTCGAATGATTTCTTGTAGAAGCTTTTTAGGGCAATATGTTATTTCTACATATTTTCTTTGTTTAGGAGATTTGTTCCATATATTGTGGAAGAGATAGAAGCTGTCCAATATCTATAAATATTGCAACTCTCTCTTTTGGTTGTAATGCTTCATTTTATATTAATAAAATCACAGCAAGCTCCACCTTGTTTTTGCAATTTAATCTGGTTTTCAGATTTCATTTGGTACCAGAGCAGGTGAGTTAAGGCTATAGATAATTGCTGAGGAAGTGTTAGAAGATTTGAGGAAGGAGGACTAGAAGCTTGAGCCAGGAGGAGCCATAGATGCCCCCAGCCTCTTCACAGCCCCTGCCCCTTCTCCACACACCTGGCAATAGTAGAAGCAACAAGAATATAAAAAAATAAAAATTGGAAGGGCAATCACAGGCCAGAGCACCTGGATGCACCTCCCAACTCCATTATTGTTTTCCAGAGAAACATCCACCACCGATCTGCAACCTGTATGCAATTGTAGTATTTGCATATATTTGTGAATTCACCTTGTAGACCTGCAGATTTACCTGACAGCTTCACACCTGTAAAAGAAAAAAATGAGCTGGATACTGATCTGGGTGTGCATCTTCAATCTACAAGCAATTCCTGTGTGACCTTGCAGAACAGAGCGTAAGAGAGCCTTTAAGGTGAAAGGGCAACAAGGAAACAAGGTTGACGATGGAGGAAACAAAGTTGCACACATGCGTAAGTTAAACCCGCATTTTCTGTGTTAAAAATCATTTTTAAAAATTCTTTTTTGGATGATGCGAAAAAAATCAGAAGTAAAAAAATCTATTTTTGGAAAGGGGCCTGAAAAATAATTTTAAAACGGTCATAACTTTCAACTAGTACCTTAGATTGAGGTACCATTCTTTTTTGTAAGTATGTGTTTTTTGAGCTCTACGCTTTTGGTCCAGTAAAAGAGACCAAAGAGCCCAAAAATAAATTTGTAAGGGAAAAGAGGCCAAAGTGCCCAAAATTAAAAAAATTACGAAAATATTAATTTTTCATAAATAAGAAGGGGGGTGCAATTTTCTTTTTCTATTTACAATATGTTTGTAAAAATGGCCGATAGTGCCAAAAATAATCATTGTAAAAGGCCAAAAAGGAGCCCACACTCAATAAAAATCAATTTTGGAGGGGTGTGTAATGATTCGAGGGGGATTTGTTTCATGTTTGATTCTCTATCTCTCTTTCTTTCGTGCACAAATGGCTAACAATGCACCCAAATTTTTTCTCCCGATTCACAACTCCTATGAGGAGATAATTATGATGCATGGAAAATGAAAATTAAAACTCAAATTGAATTTGAGGACATAATTGGTGTAGTTGATGGCTCCGATAACGAGGCGTAAAAATGATATTGCTCAACAACGTGTGTTTGATCATGCTAATCAAAAGTAAAAAATTATAATTCTGTTTGGTGTAACTGATGATGTAAAACCTCATATTCGCTGCGACAACCTCGCAAAAGAAGCATATGGATAAACTAGCAACTGTGATATGAAGCTAAGAACAAAAATGCTATTTTGTAATTACAAACACAACTCCATTGTCTCAAAATGAATTCTAATGAGTCTATCAAGGTTTTCTAAATCATGTTGCTATATTGAGATCATCTCTCCAAGCTTGGAAGTAGAGATCACTAATGAATCTCTTGTCCCTATTGTATTGAGAGCTTTACCAGCCTCATACAAAATATTTGTCACAAATCTCAACATTATGGGTCCAACTACAAGTTTTGAAGAGTTAGTGAACATGTTACAACAGAAGAGCCATGAAAAAAACTTGTAGAAGATGAGGAACAAGCCCTCTCTTCATTTCATAAGGGAAAGAAATAGATTCATACAACTGGTAAGCAACACAAGCAACATTCTAAACAGAATAATCAAGGGAACACTCAGCAAAAGTAGTGTCATATTTGTGGTAGAAAAGGACATGACTTAAAAGATTGTTGGTATAACACATTTTAGAAGGGTTCATCTAGTGGAAAGAAGACAAATTTTCAACAATCTAGTCAAGGTTATAAAAAAAAAACAAGGACAAAGGAAAAGTAATTGAAAAAAAACACCGTTGACTAAACATTGTCAAGAAGAAGATAACTCACCGATGAGGACTTCCTATTTGCTGCACAATCAACTCAAGAAATCAATTCACCATAGGCAATTTGGTATGTTGACTTAGGAGTAACAAGACATATGACTGGGAGAAATGATTGGTTCTTAGAGTTAAAGAATACACCTAATAAAGACTCTGTTTCATTGGGTGATGATTCATAGTAAAAGTACAAGGAATTGGAAACATATCCTTACCTCTTGGATCAAGAAAGTGCATAGTAAGAGATGTTCTATATGTTCTTGGATTGACAAAGAATCTACTTTCAATAAGTCAGCTTTTGGAGCACAACTTAAAAGTGGATTTTGATTGTACAGATGGAAAGAAGATGTGTTTAATCAAAGATAAGTCTAAAAACTCCAACATTGTTGCACGAACTTTCGACTTCTCGTGTAGGTCGTATGTTTCAGCTTGTATTTTTTCAAACCAAAAATCAGGCCCTTGTAGATAAGGATACATCATTGGGCACAATTGTGGCATCAAAGATTTGGCCATGTAAGTTTTGGCCATCTTCGAAACACTTCAAAAACAATATCGTAAGAGGACTCCGCCAAATTTCAAGAAAAATACGATAAGTGCACAAATTGTTTAGCAAGAAAACAACATAGAGCTTCTTTTCAAAAAATTAGTACATTCGGTGGCCATCGTGGTAAACTTGATCCGGTGCATACCGATCTATGCGACCCTATGAGACCTAGTCATTTAGGGTTTCAATATTTTATGCTCTTTTATTGATGATTACTCATGAAAATGTGGGTATATCTTGATTCTCACCAAAGACCAAGCCTTTTAAACTTTCAATAAATTCAAAGTATCTTGTGAAAATGCAACTGGTAAGAAAATAAAAACACTTGCTCATCATCGAGGGGGTGAATACACCAAAGAATGAGTTCAAAGCTTTTTTGGAAACACATGGAATTCATCGGCAATGGCACTCCATATACACCATAACAAAATGGTGTATTTGAGAGAAGAAATAGAACTATAATGGATATGGTAAGGTGTATGATCGATGATTCAGGCTTGAGTAAAACATATTGGGTATAATGATAAAATAGCGCTTTATCTCAAAACAGAGTTCCCACTTCGCACTTGATGGAATAACACCACAGAAGCTTGGTCGGAACAAACCATCTATAAAACACCTTAGAGTTTTTGGATGCAAGGCAAGTATGCACATTCCTAAGAAAAAGAGAACTAAACTTGATATGAAATCGAACAACTTATATTCTTAAGATATATTGATGAAGCCTCTGGGATACAAAAGTTAATGGATCCAAAAATAAGAAAAAATTCACAAGTAGAGATGTTGAGTTTTTTTGAAAATAAAGAAGCAAATGCTCCTTCCATAAACTCACAAAATAATCCTACTAAGAAAATAGAAGATGTTCTTGATGAAGATAACAATGATGAGGATAATTCAACTCCTTCATCTACAGAATGTATAAACGTATTCCTAAGTGGTATACTAATCTAATTCGAGATGCTAAGTTGGATAGTGATCCTAACACATCAACTTCAGGACCTAGAACTCGTAGTATGACTCAAAATGAGGTAAACTTAGCCTTAATGAGTAAAGTAATTGAATCAAGTGAGCCCACTACAGCTCAAGATGCCCAAAGATTCAAAACCTTGGTCGATGCTATGAATTCGAATATGAACTCTTTGATTAAGAATAATACATGGAAACTTATAGATCTTTCACTAGGGAAGAAGTAAATAGGTTACAAATGGATATTTAAAACAAAGTAAAAATCAAATGGAAGCATTGATAAATGCAAGGAAATATTGTAGCTAAGGGTTATGCACAAAAAGAAGGCATTGATTATGAAGAAACATTCGCACCAACAACTAAGATCAAAATAATTAGGATGATATTTTCTCTAGTTGCACAATTTGGTTGGAAATTTCATCAAATGGATGTAAAAAGTGCATTTCTCAATGGGATTTACAGAAGAAGTCTACATGACTCAACTGTAAGGTTTTGTCATACCGTAAAGAAGGAAAGGTAATGTGAGACTCATAAAGTCACCTGTACGGTCTCAAACAAGCTCCCAAGGCATGGTACATAAAGATTAATGAGCATCTCATCAAACATGGATTCAAAATAAGTCCATATGATCCTAATCTCTATCTCAAAAATCAAGGGGGAGATAGTGATCATGTAGTATATGTCGATGATCTAGTCATCACTAGAAGTTTGGTGAAGATGATTAAAACAACTAAGGAAGATCTAAATCGATCATTCGGCATGATAGATCTTGGGCTTCTTCATTATTGTCTTGGACTTGAAGTATGGAAAAGGAAAATCACATCTTTGTTACTCAACTAAAATATGCCAAGACAATGCTTGAAAATTCGAATGATGTATAGTATACCAATGGCTACACCTATGGAGACAAGGCTTCAATTCTCTCGCATTGCATCCATCGTAACAAGTAAATGTTACTCTTTATCGATAGTTGATTGGGAGTCTCATTTACTTAACTTATTCTAGGCCGATATCAGCCATGCGGTCGCTTATCTTTCTCGATTTATGCAAGAACCAAGGTTTTGTCACCGGAAAGAAGCAAAGAGAGTACTAAGATACATTAGAGGAACCATGGAATTTGGTTCAGTAAATACAAAGAATGATAACTTCTTCTTCGACAGATATACGATTCTGCATCATCTAGTAACGTTGATGATAGGAAGTCCACTTCAGATTTGTGTTCTTTTTAGGATCCTGGACCTATTTCATGGGGGATCAAGAAACAAAATTTTGTTTCAAGGTCTTCCATGAAGCATGTAATATCACATAGTAGGAGGAGTTCTATGTGAAGCGATTTGGCTCGAGATGAAGGATACTTGAAGGATTAGGAATTCAACAAGATCATCCAACAATCCTACATGTAGACGATGAAGGAGTAATAAAACTTGTTCGAATCTAGTCTTTCATGAACGCACTAAACACATTGAGGTGCAAGTACATTTCATTCAGAACAAGTTCTGTAACAACAACATTCAGCTTCCAAATTGCCCGACATAACATCAGCAGCAGTGATATCTTCACAAAATCTCTTACACATCCTAAATTTGAGGCATTCCAGAGTATTTCTTTCCTGCTTCACTTTAGAATATGATGAATTAAGGGGGGAATGTTAGAAATAATCTAACACTTAAATCACCATATGTGGATTAATGTGTAATTACAATAAAGTAATTATTTAATTACTTTAGTTAGCTTAGTTGTTAGTGTGTTGTTATCATCCCTTCGATTGTGGAGGATGTTATTTGAAGTTAGAATATTGTTCTCGAATGATTTCTCGTAGAATCTTTTTAGGGCAATATGCTATTTCTGCATATTTGCTTTGTTTAGGATATTTGTTCCATACATCAGGAAGAGATAGAAGCCATCTAATATCTATAAATATCAGAGCTCTCTCTTTTTGGTTGTAATGCTCCATTTTATATTAATAAAATCACGTAAAGCTCCACCTTGTTTTTGTAATTTAACTGGGTTTTCGATTTCAAGTTTGTGCATCAAAAGTAGGTCAAGGGACATGTACTTGTTGATCAATTAGTAGAAGCACCTTTACAATGAATTGAACCTATGAATCTAGATCTTCTAGATGCCTCTTTACTTTACATTGAATAATATGTCATGTGGCAGATACACTTTGATGGATCTTTTACTTTTCATGGTTTAGGGGAGCAAGTGTGTGGTCCTCATTACCCTTTCGCGACCCCATACCTTAGATTTTCACCTTGGTTTTCCTTGCACGAATAATATTACAGTATGAGGAACTCATCACTGGGATGAATCTCACCATAAAATGGGACATTCATCATGTTAAGATTGTTGGTGATTCTTAGTTAATCATCAAGAAATTCAATGATGAGTACAAAGTTAAGAATGAGAAACTTGCCGCTACAAGAAGTTTGGGTAGAAACTCTAAAACAAGATTTTTGTGCATCACATTTGAACAGATTCCAAGAGCACAAAATAGATCTACATATGCTATGGTAACTATTGTGGCAAATCATAAGCACTTCTCGATGTTGATCATATTTCTAGTTTGATCATACTAGCATGCAAAGGTGATTGCACAACATGTAACATCCCCATTTTAGTACAATAGAACAAGAAATTTTTATTTATTTTTTGATAATGCTTCCTAGTTCTAAATACATAATTTAGAACTCACAAATCAAAACAACCATTCTTATAACAGATAACTATATGCAATCAGTAATGACTCGAGTACCTCCGATCTATTCATTCCATGACTTCGGTAATCTACCAATCTATTCATGAGTATCAAAGAGTTGGCATTTTTATTTTAACACATCACTCTTGTTCTCTTCCCTAATCTGGGATTCGAATGCTCTCCCAAGGAACCTATCCGATTAACTGTTACCATTATTCATCGGCATCTCGTCCCTTAGACTAGGTGACATAGGACAACACAATCAGCAGCTTGTGATACTTTGCCCAAAGATTTGAAACATACTCGCTTATGTCTCATATTCCTTGACGCATACTCATCAACTGGAATACGTCCTTCACCCCATTCCTATGTTATGTAGAATGTCTTATACTTGACTTCCTGCCGTCCTCTCCCCGCCTGTTATTCACTCGTGAACGGATTAATAATATGACAACGTTATAAGGATGCTCACGAGGACTAGGGATACGCGGCTCGACATCACCGGGTCAACCCTAGTTAACCCAAAGCAGTGTCAAGATACCCCGAGTCTCCAGGGTAGCCTTATAACATGACCACATTCCTAATTAGTCCCAGTAAAAATTGTTCGAGTTTAAGGTGTAAATATTAACGATCAATGCAAAGGGTGTCACCATAAGTCACCTGCATCATTGTATCTTCGAGAACATCCTAATCTTCTCAAGGTATAACCCTGCACTTGACTTGTGCCATCAACCTTCCAAAACCGCCTCGAAAATATCTACTTAACTTTAAGGTGTTACCTACGCTTGAGTTAAAGTTATACTTTAAAATGCTCCTTTTTGGGTAGTCTTTTCCCAACCCCGGGTTCCTTACCTTAGAATTGCCTTTCTTATTAAAACCCATTTCACAAAGAGAAGTTATTAAGATTTGAGGTCTCATCAAGGAGTTCATCGATAAACATGTGTAATCTAAATCAACAAAATTGGGCAATAGCCTTAAATTTCACATAAGGTTGCTAAACATACCCTTTTAGGTTTATATCAGCTTCTCATAACTGAAATATATCTTACTTATTAGTATTGAGATATAGTGATTAAAAATCCAATTAAACGCTGTCTTGACTTAGATCAAGACTTCAGAAGTAATAATTTATTCTTCCCGCTCAGCTTCCTTCTGTTGAGGTTTATTTTAAAATTAGCTTCTCGAAAGATAGTGATCTAAATTCCAATTTAGCTTTAGATAGAACATAACAGTAACTACTAAACATACACAAGTATTTAGTCACATAATCTTTGCAAAGCTTACTTAGAGAATCCCAAATGTCTCCAAGGTATACAATAATAACAATTCTCTTAAAATCATTCGAACCGAAGAAGTTCAATCCATCAAGATACGAATGCAAACACATAAGTAACAATTACCTCATTTCATTCATTTCTAAGCTAATCAAATACATTTTATGCATTCAGATATTTGATACAATACTCAACATAAGAAAAGAACATCTTTCTTCAAGTATTACATTTAGAGGATCAAATTGGAATTCATCATAAAACCAAATTAAACAATCCGAACATCACATCAAATCTAGTGTCTTTACCACTTACTGGCAACCATCTAAAAAATTGTCAACACGGGTCAGCCGGTGAACCGAGCATGATAAGCACTAATTCTTAAAACAATTGCAATCCACCAATTGTTCTCATTAAAAACTATTTAAATGAAATTATTTCTTCAAATTCCAAACATAAATCGAGCTATTCATCTCATATGTTAGAGACTAAGAACAAAAGAATACAACCATTCTAAAAACAACAAAACTCCTATAAGAATGTTTCTAATTACTCAAAGGCAGTTTATAACATTCAACAAGCTCAACTGTCGTAACTTCCTTTCAATCATACATTATTTTAATGGTATTGATTTAGTATACCTTACTTATACAAAGAACACACATTTTATACCAGCTCTCCATACAACACCACGCCTATTCTTGTTATGCCCTTACCATAGAGATCGCATAAGGATGCAAGAAGAAAGCAAATAAAGTTTCCAGGACTAGGAGAGAGAGAGTATTTTCTTATTCCTCTTATTACACATCAACATATAATTTGACCTAGGGAGAAGGAAACAGAGTAAATCGATTCCCATTTCAATCATGTTCAGGATCAGATCAACTCCTCTAAAATAACACAATTACTTTACATGAAATTTAAAATATGAGACCACAAGAAGAAACTATAGTTTCATCTAAATTCATTGATAAAATCACCTGTAGCTATTAAGCAATACAAGAGCTCTCGTACTGAAAAGCAAAAACGAAAATAATCTAACCATGAAAGACTCAACAACCTTTTCCATATCATTCATCAACATGAAAATACCCAACACCATCGCCTGACATGGTACAGCTAAGAGCTCTTTGTTTCAGTCAAACACTGAGACAAGATATCATTAAAAACAAATAACGTTTCCATATTCAAATAAAGTGACATTCACACTGAGTTGAAACACAAACATGCACAACTTCATTCAACTAAAACAATCCCTACAATTATACAGCAAGGACCTATATTAGAAGTCGATTTCAAGAAAAATAATCACAACAAGGTCTTCACAGAAGCCGAATTTCATAGCAATAATTTCCTCAAAGATTCATCTGAAGTCGAGCTACTATGAAATACAACAGGGTCTCAAACAGATTCATGTTTGTAAAGAAAACCCATCCTTTAATTCCATAGGAGCAAACTGAATATAACACAACAATGTAAGAAAGAGTCTGTACGATATGCATGCACAACGAGGCCTTAATTCGAGAATCGAGCCAACTCGCAACATATCAAGGACTCCAACAGTGTTAATTCCAACCAGTACTCATAACCAAGGTTTCGATTGAAGTTGAATTCATACAACAACAATTCAAGAATCCCAATAGTACTCACAAAGAAAACTTCTGGGCTGCAGTTAAAAACATAATATACATTTCAAGGACTCCAACGGAGTCAATACCATCGATTATTCACAACTAAGCAATAGTATTCAAAACTAAGCTTAGATAGAAGTTGAAATAAAAGATACATTTCAAGGACTCTCCACCGAGTTTGATACCATCGGTATTCTCAACTAAACAATTGCATTCAACTAAGCTTGCAGACAAAGTTATGTAAATAAAAGATACATATTAAGGATTCCAACATAATCAATATCAATAAGTATTCTTCTCTATAGTAAGTGATTACAAGATACATATTAAGGATTCCTAAAAATCATATCAATAAGTATTCCTTCTACATAATTCAAACAATAGTTCAAAACTACATTCCAAGGACTTCCTAACTAAGTCAATATCAACAATTTCATAACAAAAACAAAAACATTCAAAACAAAGCTTAAGAAGAAGATGAAAACATATGAAACATTAAAAGGAAATCTCACCGAGTCATTTTCATAGATATTCCTTGCAAAATTTTGACGATTTTATCCCAAAATTGTCAAACACGGAAGTGAGGACTTCTATAATAGTCATCAGTCAGAATAATCACACCCAAGCATTCCCAACAAGAACTTCAAGTATTCACAACAAGAATTAATAGGTTCAATCAAAGAATAAGAGCACATCAATGTCTTTAATCCAAATGAATCCAAAAAGTAATAAAAATACAAAAGAATCATTCCATAAAGGTCTTTGAAAACCCGAGATTCATAATTTATAGGAAAAGAAGAACCAAAACATTAACTTCAAACCAATTAAGCCGAAATCACCGAAAGAGTTGTTTTAATGAAAGCTTTGAAGTAAAGAAATATTTTTAAAAGTCAAGGCCTACTATGCCCGGTAATGTCACTTTAAAATCCTAAGAAGACCTCTCGAATGATCTCGAGCCTTCTCCTCTTCTTCCACGTTAGATTCAAAGAACAATAATTTGCACACCCTCATGCCTTATAAACTTTCCCTGATAGAGAAAAGAGCTAGTTATTCTCATAGTTGCCATGCAACACAAGTAGACCGGTCTTGAAGAACCAAAGATCAAACAGAGAGAAAACCGGAGCGTATGGAAAACCAAACAACCAATTAGTTTTCCATTTCGCATGCCTTCCCAAAGCAATCCATGCTCGGGAAACGAGTTCATCAATGACATTAACTCTAAGATTCCTTACCAATCTCCATCCACCGACCGCCAAAGTTGGATCGATAAATGCAAACCAAAGACCATTCCCAGATTTGGTGACTCGCCACGTCAATCTCGATAGTCCGCTTGAAATCTCCGCTATATCCCTTGTCCTTCATGCTTATCCTTCTCATTTAATGCCATGGAAACCCCGCCCACGGCTCAAACCCCTTCATAGGTCCCCTTCATCCACTATCATTAGTTAGGTTAGAAACATAGGTTAGATCTTAAGGTATACTTTAGTCTAACTTCCATAGTGCTAGGTCGCTAACCTTAGAGCATTAAACCTATAGTTTAGGCTAGGTTAGATTAGTACTAATTTAAATTCCATAGGTTATAGTTTAGGTTAAGGTTATTAACCTTAACGAATCCATTCTAGGTCCTAACGAATAGAATCGCTTCAAAGATAAGAACCAACAGTATAATATTCCCGAAATGGATTCTATCCAAGCATTGGATAATAAGCTAGTAGTATATACCATTATTACTTGCCTGAGGTATGAAGGTTGTTAGACCTTCCCCGATATTACGATATCGGAACCAATTCATTTAACTACGATCAACCCGAGTTAACTCCTGAATTTTCATTCAATACATTCGGACCTTACTGACCTTCGTAAGGTCTATAATTTTTGTTCATAAAGAATAAACTTAAAAAATCTCTTGGATCAATGCCACCGATCCAAGGCTCGAGTTTAGTCCCAATGAGACGGGTAAATCCACAATTCATCCCAAAATCATATTAAACTCAAAAGCAAAATGAAATAAATAAAAGAGTCCAAGCATATCCGACTCTAGTCAAAGATCTTCAAGAGCAAAGAAGATACAATCCATATCAAGCATGACTTCCACAATCAAAGGAACACATCCTTATACGTAAGAAATCATATATCAACACTTGAATGCTCGGGAGCATAGTGCCAGCAATAGTTCTGTGAAAAGTGTTACATTGCCTCTCTCCTAAAAGATTCATTCATCCCGATGATTACATATTTGATTTACCTCTCGTGTCAACCAATTTATTAGTTCACAATACAATAAGACTATTTCAACTGAATAGTTCCGTAAATCAATGTCAGTGTATACATTTTATCTCAGTAATGAATAATACCGCTTCACCCTAGCTTTCATGAGCAGATCGTGAAAAAGATAAGTTCATAAAAATGCTCTGTACACAAAGATTTCATCCGTTGAAAAAAAAAAAGCGAAAAGCAATTCTCTATCTCTTCCAGCATTTTCTCCAAGCTGCACTTTCTTGTCAGTTGGAAATCCAGTCCCAATCGGACCCTTACATTGTCAGGACATTACATGATTTCTCAAAATGCAATTAACGAGCTCTTCAACACTCGAGGTGGGTTTAATCAATGACTGTTCCCGGGTCTCTTGACCTGCATAGTGGAATTCCAATTTAAAACATGTGACAGATCTCGGAACGATTTCTTAAGCAAAGAAATATGAAAACATCATGCATAAGTGATAAAACAAGGTGGTAATGTTAATCGATAAGCTCATAAAGAGATTGATTACTATTTTGACACTTTCGAAGGTCCTAATGTGAATGACGCAGGTGACAACTCGGCAAATTTTGCTAAAAGTTATAGAACTCTTTTCTCAAGGTTTAACTCGAAGAAAACCTTAATCACCAAGCTCAAAACCTTCGGAATCAACCCCGCTTAAGGTTAATATAGCTCTTCTCCCTATCTATCCGCTACTTCCTTTAATTTGCTCACTTAATCAAAATGCTTTTAACTTGCTGTGTTCCACTTCAAAATGCATTTTATATCTCGGTCCAAAATTCACCAATTTCATCCTCAACACTATCCTAACTAGTCAGGGGGTTCTCGTATTTCTTCCATAAAGTGCTTCGCAAAGGTGCCATTTTTAAGAGATGAGTGATATGTCATTGTGATGCTGACCAACTAAAGGAAGACATTTCCCATTTATAATAAGTTGATCCATGTAATAAATTAAAGTACATATCTTCCAACACTTGATTTACTCTCTCTGTCATGTCCATCCGTTTGATGATATGCAGAATCAAGTTTAGTTTCGCTCCAAGAGTCAGATACATTTAAGCAAAATTCGACGCATTCGAGGATCCCCTCGCCGATATAATCAATTTCTGCACACCATGTAACCTGAAAATTTTGTGCACGAA
>CM031234.1:585461058-585548673 GCA_018340775.1 Taxus wallichiana var. yunnanensis
CACCCCAACAACATGATGAACTATGAAGAGCAACAAGAAAGAAAAAATATGTACAAAATGAAGATCATACATACCCCAAGTGGAGCATGTAGAGTTTGCACAAGCACTTCTTCTGTGGGAACAAAACCTACCTACTCTACTCTAACTAGAGACTGAGAAGACTTCAAACAAACCCTAATACTAGTACAGAGAAGTAGCTTCCATTTCTCATAATAGGAAACCAAGCATATGATTTTACAATGATCATGGATATTGATAACAATGGAAGGTTTCCCCATAGTTGGCCTTCCACTTTCGAACCCAAGGTACAAGCAAAAAATTAGAAAAGTACCTCCTCTCAAGAGCTGATTTGCATTGACCCTAGAGGATTTGATGCCGACCTTTGTGCTTTGAATCTCCCCTCATACATTAAAGTGGACATGACCGGTTATGGATCCTTCTTTAGCTCTAATGAAGCCAAGTACCTGATGGGGCACAATCTGATCCTTTACATGTGTCTCGCTATGTAAATACCAAATCCATGAATGAAGTCCTCCTGCAAGCCCTTCAGAAAAGGTGACTGCTTGTGGGATGATTTTGACTTGGGTGTTCCTGTTCCTCCTCCACAAATAGCTGGGCCTCTACCTCGATGACTGATTTTGTGATGGTGTCATCCTTATCTTTCCCTTCTTCCCGATGATGGAATATTTTCTAGCATGGTTAGGCTCCTCAACTGACAACAAGAAGCCTTCAATGATTTCATCTTCATCAAGAGCTTGTGAATATGATCTAATCTCCTCTGTTTCAGATTCGAGAGGGTTGTTGTGGGTGGCAGGTTTCTCCTGAATGTTCATTCCCATGGAAAGAGGCTCTTTATGTTGAAGGATAGGTGATGGGGCAACAAAAGTACTGAGTTCAAAAGATTTTTCCTCGCCACTGCTATCTTCCAAATTAGACAAGTAGTCAACCTCCTTGTTTTCCAATAATGTCAAGGGTTCTTCTTCTTCCATGGTGGCCTCCGTGTCTGAAAATGTTTCATGATGGACATCTTCATCCTCAAACATGAGGCTTGTGAGCTTGAACTCATCCAAAAAATCAAATTTTGGAAGGATGAAGGAGAAGAAGGGACTGCAATTTCCTCCATAACCTTCTTGTTGTTCAAGCCCTCTGGAACTGAAAAGTCTCCCTCCATAGCATGAGGCTCCTCAAGATTGGTTTCAGCTGATGATGATGGTTTTAGTGGATCAATGCAACCTCCGAACAAGGGAGAAAGCTCAAGACATGCGGAACAAGAAGGGTCACCGCATTCAACAAAAACACCCTACATTTGAGAGCTTCTCATCATTAACTTGCATGTGCTCCTCTTCTTGTGGATTTGGAGTTTCCTCCATTTCTTCTAATTCTTTTGGCTGTGGTGAATCAATAAACCCTAACAATATAGTGCCGATGTGAACACTACATTCTAAAAAATTGATTGTTGGTCATCATCCTCTCATTCTTGCTCCATTCCCATTTGTAGAGTTAGTTTTCACCACATGTAGTTGGGCCTCCTCTGAAGGCTTAACCATCAAGGGTATTTTTTCAATCCCGAATCTCATAGCCCAATTTATCAAGTTTTTGATTGTTTATTCTTTATTGGGCTCTTCTTCTTGTTGTTCCTATTGACTAGTTTTTTGAGTTTTTTCTTGACATAGGTTCGGGACTAGGAGAGGAGTGGTGGATGGGGTCTCCACTGATTTTTTCTTTGCTAGTGGTGGGAGAGGAGGTTCAACCTCTTGTTTCTTTGGAGGGGATGGATTTAGGGAAGAGAAAGTGTAGATAAGTTGATGAGGGATGGGAGAGTGGAAGATGGGGAAAAGGATTCCACACTAGGGGCAGCAGGTAAGAATCTTGGAAATTTAATTTCGAGTTAAGATGGTGTACATTGAGAAGGAGAAAAAGAAGACTATGAGATGATGGTGAACTCACCCATTAACAAGGTTGTCTTGGGCTAAGATCATACTCTTCTATATCATCGGCCCACTTGGAAAGTTGTGGGAGTATCTCGACCATGAAGTCCAACTTCTATTATGGGCTGAAATGTCTTGGCATAGGGCCCTCCCATGGACAATGGGTCCTGAAGCCAATCTTGAATGCTTTGATTTGAGAAGTATCCTTGAATGTACCATGTCAACCTCCATTCTTTGGATCTTCATTTGTAACTTAGCATCACTAGGTGTGGGTTAGCCTCCATAACCTACATACTCATGTTATTGAAAAGTTTCATAGTTTGGTGGGTAACCAAACTAACTTGTATTTTCCTCATGCAAGTATACACAATGCTGATCTTCATTATGGTATAGATATAGAGGGGTTTGATAATAAACCTGAAATGAGTTTTGCAATTTTGGAGGAGTGTATGGCTAGCATCAACTACTACCGCAAAGGTGATTCCATACGGGAATGAAGCCATGACCACACAACTTCATCTAAAGAAATGAAATAGAGAGAGGTGGAAAGGAAATGAGAGGAAAAATGGAATGAAATGGGTAGGAGAAGAGGAAGGCCTACAACTCAAAGATGGGTTATTTAGACCAATGGAGTCACCAATTGTGCTTTGCAATGTGCTTCCGAAGGATGAGATTTCATCAGAGCACAACAACTTGATGAAATGAAAATATTAACTTTGAAGGGGTTGATACCTGATTTTGGGAGTTGGACCTTGTTCCTCAGTAGCTATGAAAACCTAAAACACTATTGTTTGAATTAGGTCCATGCATCGTAACCCTTAAAACTTGAAATGCAAAGATCGGTATTTTGATATTTTTCAACCTTGACTCCCAAAATGCTTGCCAATGCCTCCAAAGTTATGAACCTCCATCGAGAAAATAATAATCTTGATGAAATTGGACGTTTAGATCAAAGAACACATCGGTTAATGACATTGAATTCTTGTCCCACCGGACGTGTCAAAACTATTAGTGTAAAAAGTAGCACCCTAGGATTTGTGCATTACAAAACCCTACTTTTTCCTAACATGGGCATGTCTCAAGGTGTGGGACCCACATGAGTGAGACAAACCTCCGGATAATGTTGGTTCCTTTACCTACTCTAATGCCGACACTAATCATAGAAATAAAAAATGTGACTATCCTACAACTAACCTAGACTTCCAAGTAACCAGGGAAGAGAAAAGTGCATAAAATGTAAATCCTAAGCTAATGAGGGTGATAACACCAAGAAAAGGGGTGGAGAAATTTCCTAGTGAGTGAAAATAAGGACAAAATGAGGTGAGAGAGGGCAAATAGATGCGCCATAGTCCAAAACCACACTTAAATATCCATTTCCTTAGAGCACAATAGATTTGGGCTCGGAAGGGAATAAGACATGCATAAGATACCTACAAATATAATGGAAAAGCAAAATAATACAATATAACTAAAGAAAGGGAAGAAAAACCACAAAACATCAATTTTATTGATTAAAATGATACATAATCCATTACAATGCAAGCAGAGGCAAGAATCCTTCATAAAATGCCCAATTTGAGGCTTACAACTCACAAAAAAAATTATATAAAAATTCGACAGAGTTTCTTTACAAATTCTCATAAAATATCCCTAAAAATGAGGGGGTTGAGTCCTTTATATAGCAATTTTTCCCTAATTTCCTGCATTAAATGCTTGACAAGTAGTTGAACCACCTCAACTACCACCATTAATGCTTGCTCATAGCTTTGGTTGTTGAGTTATCTTATCACACTTAAATGCCCGACATGAAGCATTAAATATTTTGACAGGTAGCATTAAATGTTTTGACAAGTAGCTGAGATGTCTTTTTATGTTTGTCTTTTCCTGATTAGTAACCCATCCATCCTACGAGCTACTCAATTCTCGGAGGTCATGAGCCATCCAACCAGGTCAATGGGTTGGATGTCGTCCCAACCGCATTGGGCCATACAACTCTGAAGTAACCACCCAACTAGATGACCACCGAAATTTCACCGTGGGCCATCTAACTCCGGGGTTGGACATCATATAACCTTTATCTCGTATAATTGCATCAATGAATGACATGACTAACCCCGTGACCCATGTAACCTCGTAACCATACGATGACCTCGTAACCATACACGATGACCGAGCCGACCAACCCGGTGACCCGACCAAATTCATGCCATGTAATGTGGGGGTTGATTCCATCTAACCATATGACCAACCAAACCAAGAATCCAACCATATGATGTCCAACTGGAAGGGGTTGACGTCATCTAACCTCTATATACCATTGACCCATCCAACCAAGGCATCTAATCTTTAATCAACCAGGCATCTAACTCAACTCGACCAACCCCCTGACCAAGCAACCTATTTGTACCTACTTCTTCGTTTGACCCTTGAGCTACCACAAAAATACTCCTCTATGCCACAATATTGTCTGACCACCGGATGACCAACCTCGACCACCAACCTCGGCCATCTCGACCTATGACCCATGTAATCGAGACGAACAACCTCTAGGTCATCTAACTACTGTCCCAACCAAGTGGGGTTGATGACCATCTAACTTCTATCCAACCCTTTGTTTCCAAAGTTGCTCACTCTGGCTCCACACTGATCTTTCACACCTTGCTTTGCAACTTAGCCATCATCCAACTTAGTTCCAACCCTCAAGACAACCCAACCAACTTGATTCATCATGGCTCGCCGATCTCCACGCATGAAGATAAACTTGGTCGAGCCTTCCTAACTCACTTTCTCTCTAAAATCTGGGGCTGAAATTGATGGTCGTCCACATGTCCAATAATTTGAATGGCTAAGTCCATTTATAATGAACTATCCAAATTAACCCCATGGGGTAAATTTGGGATAGCAAAACCTCTCGGGGTTTGTTGTCAAGTTGTGATTTCATGGTTTAAACTCAATCATACATGTCTAAACTTTCAAGAAACCATCTTAGTGGTCCCCTCAATAATATTAGCAAGGAATTTTGTATAGGCAGGTTCCTAGGAGAAAGAAAAGGTGACAATCTTCATAAAGTACCGTAACACTATTTAGAAGGCCTAATTAGGAAGTAGAGATGTGATTTTGAAGCATTCTTTACAAAGGAGTTGGTTGTGAAAATTAGCACACTAGAAGTTTGTCTAAATGGCTATCCAAAAAGTTATTTTCTAGTTAATTGAAGCATTGTATCAAATCATATGCTAGATTTTGTCATGGGGTAAGGATGGTAAGGTGACTATAAGACTATAGAGGTAAGAATGAATACAAGACATATACACTAGAATTGAACTAAATAATTTAACCCACACCTAGACATGCCAAATGGGTATTCAAAAGTGGTCATAGATTTTCTAGGTTACTAGTGGTTATCCCCAACTATGAACTCACCTCAAACAATTCCTTAAGAATTTAGATGTACATTTTTGTCTAAGGAGAAAAAAGTGACTAATTTTTGTACTTCCCTCAACTTGATGATTAAGATGGCATGAATAAAGGGTAATAAACATGTTATAAACATTTTAAAATTTCTTTTGAGCACATAGGGCATAATTGTGTGATTTGGAGATTTCCTAACATTGTGAAAAGAGTTTATTTTGCAAATTTAAGACTAAGTTGAGTTATTTACCCAAACTAACCTATTTGTGTGAGTGTTTACATGGTATGATTTACATCATTTGGTATTAGATTTGAGAGTAATAAGAAATTGACAAAGAGAAAGACAAAGGAAAGAGAAAGAAGCAATGAGAAGAGAAGAGAAGTGAATAGATTTTCAAAATGCAAACAAGAAGAGTGGTCAGAGGAGGAAATATATATCAGCCAAGAGATATTGAGTTGGTTTCATTATTGATAATATTTAGGACATATTGGGATCACCGGAAATTTCTTAGAGAAGAGGGAAAGCATTGGATGATGACAAAGATGATGACGAAGAAATATAAATAGAGAAGTAACAACAAAGAGAGTGCTAGAAGAAGAAGGAACAAAGGTAAAGATACTGAAGGTAGTCATGGGAGAAACTACAAAATCAAGGATGAAGGTACCAAAGTATGGAGGAAGTTTACATCTAGAAGAGTTGATAGACTAGATAGAAAAAATGGATAAGTACTTTGATTTTTAGAACATTAAAGAGGCCAAAAGTGAAATTTGCATGTACCAAATTAAGAGGACATGATGAAATTTGGTGGGGGACTTTGTGTAAGAAGAAAAAAATTGAGTAGAGGAAAGGAAAAAATCAAGAAATGGGACAAGATGGTGGAAAATTTAAAAGGTAAGTTCATTCCTTCAGATTACCAAACTAGTTTATTCAAAAAGTTACAAAATTTGAGACAAAGAGAACTAAATGTGGTTGACTATACTGAAGAGTTTTACAAATTAGCTATGAGATTTGGTCATATACAGGATGATGTTGAAGAAGTGGCTAGGTATGTGAATGGTTTGAGGTTAAATATACATGATGAAATCAATTTGTTCCATTTGAGATCAATGGAAGAGGCATACCAAGAAGTCTTGAAGGTAGAGGAGAAATTGTCAAGAAAGCAAACTCAGTACTTGAGAGGTAGAGGAAGAGGAGTGAGAGGAAGAGGTAAAAAGTCGTAGAGGACAATAATAGTAAAAAACTAATGAATAAGAAACAAAAAACTCACAAACATAGAGTACATCTAGAGGAGGATATATAAGAGATGGATATTCCTATAGAGGTAGAGGTGGATTTGGAAGAGGAGAGTTCATTGGAAGGTGCTTCAAGTGTAATAAGTTTTCTATACATAGATCATTTGAATGTCTTGAACATCCATAAGAAAATAACAACAAAGCTAATGAGGCAAGAAATCAGATTGCACATGTAGATGAGGAAGAGAGTGTAACATCACCATCAATAGTGGAGGAAATAGAATTAGGTGAAGCATTGATGATGAGGAGAACTTTGATGAATGCAAGTAAAAGGAATGAAGAACCAATTCAAAGGAGGACATTGTTTAGAACCATATGCAAAGTTAAAGGTAAATGCTGCAAAATCATCATTGATAATGGTAGTACTGATAACTTAGTTTCTTCTAAGATGGTTGAGAAGTTGAAATTTAAAAGAGTGAAGCATCCCCACCCATACAAGGTGTATTGGGTTCAGAAATATCATCAGGTATTGGTAAATCAACAGTGTTTAGTTGATTTTCAAGTTGGTAGATATCATGATCAGGTTTTGTGTGATATATTTCCCATGGATGCATGCCATCTTTTGTTGGGTAGACCATGGAAATTTGATAGAAAATCCATCCATGATGGATGGGAAAACACATATACATTTGTGAAGAATGGGGTTAGGCATACCTTAAATCCATTGAAGGATAAGAAAGCATGGCATGAAGAGAAATCTAGAGTGATGTTCATGGGGTTGAAAACACTCTTCTGACATAGAGAGGAGGATGAAGTGATGGGTACAAAGTTAGCACAATTAAGAAGATGTGGGAATGGCTAAGTGGAGAGAGAGAATACCAAAATAACTTGCAAAAGAAAGTGAGTATGAAAGATGAGGATGGATCTACAACTCATGATGAGAACATGGACAATAATCAGTTAGTAGAGGTAGTCAAGAAAGAATATGCCTCATAACATGATGAGAAGGGGAATAAATAAGACCTACTAAGGGAAGAAAACAATCATAAAAGGAGTCAAAAAAGTTCAAGAAGGAATGAGACTATAACAACAAGAGAAGAGCAAGTATGGAGAGGAGTTGAATGTCAAAAATGGAGAAGAAACTCAAAATTTACAAAATAATATTTATTTTAATGTTGTTTATGTAGGTGTGGTAGATGAAGTAAAGTTAGAGTAGTCATGTGAAGATGAATACTTTAAGAAAAGACCACTATTTATCATTTTTGAAGATGAATTTATCCAAGGAAATAAAAGAGGATGTCAAGGACAAGGTAACCATCAAAGAACATGAAGAAAACTCATAAGTAGAAATGAATCAAATGCATAATCTCACTCCAAAGGTAGAAGGGACACTATACAGTCCTAATATAGTTAATGGAATCATGAAAGTAACCGATTCAAGGATGAGAAGACTAGAAACGAGTATGGTAAATTCATTAGAGACATTTGAAGCAACAAAATTAGTCAAAGATCATTCTTATAATCCCATGTGCAATTAGAAACAAATGAACAACTTGCAAGCAAAGAAACATGGGAAGACTTCTCATTTTCCTTGGGAGCATGATGCAGATCATCACTCCTGAGGATAGGATGGGTGTATATAGTCCATTTTTCGGTTTTCTTAGGTATCTAGAGGTCCTTAGGTGTCTTAGCATTTCATTTTGGCTTGATGAGCTCTAAAGGTCCAAATTTTAAATTATGGAGTTTCCCTCCATTTTGCAACAATTTGAAAATATGAATCTTGTGGGGCCAATTTTGGCTTTCTAGTTACGTGTCGAGGAGGTTTAAAAGTATCTTTCAAGTATGGTTTAGTTTTTTTAGGTCCTAATATGGTCTTTGAGCCTCCTTATGATGTCATATGGGGCTTGTGTAACTCCTAGTCATCACTAACTCCCTTCTTGGTGTGTAACTCCTCTCATCTTTTCTTGATTTTCTTGATCCTAGAAGTCAGTTATTGGATCAATTTGAGCCAAGGAAGTATAAATACATCTTTTAATTGTTTTTGAAAGATGGATTCAAGAGAACCGATGTCAAAAAGTGATGCACCACAATGAAGTTGCACTCCAATGGTAATGTCAAGCCAACGCAATACGCAAGATTCAAAACAATGGAAATAAGATTGCAAGTAAGAAGAATGGGTCTACTCATGCTCATAGATCAAAAATAGGAAGTACAAATAGGGGTGTTGTGTAACCCCCATGCCTAAACATGGAAAGAACTCAATGACGCCACTGACGCATATGACGTTGACTGATGCATATGATGCCACTAGAAGAGGAGTTACAATTCCAAATAAGGAATGTAACTCCTATGACGCATTGACGCAAATGACAATGTCAGATTCTATGACAGAATCTGACACTTGTCATTTGACTTCCTAAGACCTATGACTCTCGCAAGGTGAGATGACTCACCTAGGTGATGTGGATGATGACTAGATAGTCACACACACCAACACCCCCTTCATCGAAGCCGAGGAAGAGGTCAAGGTAAGCCAGAATAGAAAAAGAAGACTCCCCTAGACAACTAAGAAAGATGTGTCAATGGGCCCCAGAAACTAAAGGCCTGATAAGGTGCCCATGTACAAACAACATCTTTCTGGAAAGAAGAAGAGGAGAAGAAGGAGGACTATATAGCTTGAAGAAGATGGGCGGCTGCAGCAGACCTCACCCCAAGAAGAGACCGCAAGTGAAGAAACTTCACCTCAGTGAAGGGCTTGGTGAAAATTTCGCAACCTAATCAGCTGTCTAGAACATACTGTATGTCGATGATGTTTTCATGTATCAACTCCCCGTATGAAGTGCATATGAATCTCAATGTGCTTCGTCCACTGATGCTAAATGGGATTTCTACAAATCGAGATAGTGCTCATGTTGTCACAGTAGATAATGGTAGGCCACCGAAAGTGGATGCCAAACTCTGTCATAATACCCTATAACCAAACAGCTTCTGTGGCAGCATTAACTACTCCTCTGTATTCTACTTCTATCGATGATATGGCAATGGCATTCTATTTCTTGCTGGACCAACTAACAGGACCTGAACCAAGAGTGAAACTATAGCTTGAGGTAGACTTCCGATGATCTAGATCACCGGCCCAATCTGAGTCTGTAAATCCAACCAAGTCAATCTCAGTCCCTCCTAAGTAATGAATACCATCTGTGTGAGTGCCACGAACATAGTGAAGGATCCACTTTGCTGCTTTTAAGTGCAGCTCATGAGGCTCCTACATAAATCTAGACACGATCCCAACGGCATACGATAGATCTGGCCGAGTGTGAGTAAGGTAGATCAAGCTTCCCACCAACTGTTGATAAAGGGTACCGTCACCAAGGGGAAGAGCAATTAAAAACCAAATTAATCCCGTGAAAGAAAAGGAGTAGGTGAGGACTTGCAATCAGACATGTGAAACCGAGAAAGAAAATCAAGAGAGTACTTAGGTTGTGAGATCATAATTCTTGAGTCAGATTGTGAAATCTGGATCCCAAGAAAGTAATGAAGCAATCCTAAGTCAGACATGGAGAACTTGTTGGCCAAGGATATCTTCATAGAATCAATGATAGAGGAAGAGCTACCGGTGATCAACAAGTCATCAACATAGAGAACAAGAATAAACATGGAGTCATCCTATCGCAGAATATACACATTTGGGTCAGAGTGACACCGAGTGAACCCTGATGCAAGTAAAAAGGAGTCCATCTTGGCATACCAAGCTCGAGGGGCTTGTTTAAGGCCGTAGAGAGACTTATTTAATTTGTAAATGAGGGATGGATCATGGACATAACCTGGAGGTTGTTCCATATAGATCTACTCCTCTAGGTCCCCATGAAGGAAGGCACTCTTAACATCCATCTGGTGGACTTCCCATTTGTTAGCAGCAGTGATGGCAAGGGTCAGTCGAATGGAAGTCATCTTCGCAACCAGAGCAAAGGTTTCTGAGTAATCAACCCCAGCTACCTGGGAGAAACCCTTAGCTACAAGTCACGCTTTATACTTCTCAACTTCTCCATCAGCTCCATACTTTGTTCAATATACCCACCTACACCGAATAATTTTTCTTCCTTTCGGAAGAAGGGTAAGATCCCAAGTGTCATTCTTTATGAGTGAGGAATACTCCTTATCCATGGTAGAATCCCACTCAGGAATCCCAGAAGATTCGTGGAAAGATGGTGGATTAGAAGCAGAGGTGAAGAAGGAGTGAGGTCCAATGAAGTCTGAGCGAGTACGTCTCTCATCCAAAGGATCTCCAACTAAATCTCCAGCACTCTGTAAAGTTTTCCTAGCCCAAAGAGGTCCCGACGGCTCAGGCTCCGAGTAGAAGATTCTTCACTTGAGTGAGAAGGGACATAGTCCTCATCATCACTATTAATCGAGAATCGGAAGACTCGAAGTTTGAGGATCGGGAGGATCAGGGGAGAGGTGGAACTCGCTCAACAACATCATCATCCGAAGAGTCGAATCTAAATCGGTGGGCAAAAGGACCTCAGTGGAAGTTGAAGTCAAGGATGACTCATCAAACTTCACACTCCTCTCAATATAAAGCTCATGGGTGGTAGGGTTCAACAATCGATATCCCTTCATGCCATTAGGATACTAGACAAAGATACAAGGTTTGGATTGTGGATCCAATGCCTTGCGTTTCTTTTTGGGAATCCAAGCCATAGCCTTGGATCCAAGACTTGAAAGTGCTCGACATTAGGCTTGTGTCCAAACCAGGATTCAAAGGGTGTCATCCCTCTTACTACCTTATGTGGGACATGATTCTAAATATAACAAACACAATTCACTGCTTCAGCCCAATACTGTGGAGGAAGAGATTTTGAGTGAACCATACAAGTAGCCATCTCCTTTAAAGTTCGGTTCTTTCTTTCTGCAACTCCATTTTGGGAAGGGTCAGTAAGCAACTATACGCTGCAAAGCAATCCCCTCAGAAGTGTAGAAATCCTCAAACTTGTTGCTCACATACTCGCCTCCATTTTCGGTTCGAAGAACCTTGATAGACCATTCCACTTGTTTCTCAGCAAGAGCCTTAAAGTTTTGAAAATGCTCAAAAACTTCAGACTTAAGCTTAAGAAAATATACCCAAGTATAACATGAAAAGTCATCAATGAAGGTTAGTATATATAGAGCTCTAGTAAAAGAAGGAGACAGAAAAGGGCTAGAAACATCACTATGAACAAGATCCAAGGGATGAGTAGCTCTCCAGGATTTTCCCTTGTCAAAGCTTTTTTTAGGGTGCTTTCCAAGGGTACAACCCTCACAAAGACCCTTAGAAAACTTAACTCAAGGTAACCTATTGACCATTTCATTTTGGCTCAATTGTTCAAGGTAACGATAATTTAGATGCCCAAAACACTCATGCCATAACTTGCTAACCTCATTTGCATGAGTGAGCAAGGCATTGGGCATCGAATCAGAAGAGAAGTGGGAAAAGGTATACAACCGTGAACGGTGATCTGCCTTTCCCTTAGCCACAGTGCAGTCAGAGTTAAGCTCACGAATAATCACTGAGTTAGGACCAAATTCCACTCGCATTCCTTCACCAAGGTGGGTGATTTGGTAAACTGATAGGAGATTGGTAGAGAGATTGGGAACACTCAACACTTGGTTAAATGTTCCACCTTCAATCTCTACCGATCCACTACCGGAAACCGACACATGAGTGTCATCACCCAACGTGATTTGGGACATGCCACATGGTTCAATGCTAGAGAATTCAACCTCTGAAGAAGCCATGTGGTGCGAGGCACCGGAATCGATAATCCAAGTTGATGATGGAGCTGATCTAGCTACGAGGGCCTTACCTTTCTTCTTTTCATTTTTTGTCTCCTTTGCATTAGAGGACTCGCCTTTCTGAGCATTTTGTTTAACGGATTCAGGAACACTTATTTTATTCTTCTCAAGTAAATGAGTTAAGTGATCAATTTGTTTCCGAAAACAATGCTGCTCGTCATGGCCAATATTCTTACAATAGGAGCATTTATACTTTTCCTTCTTTGCTTTAGGCTCAAAATTCAAGTATGAGTGATGGGCTTAATTGGGGGTTGGTTGGTCTTGGTTTCTTTCTTAGGTTGGTCCTTAGTTTCTTTCTTCTTTTCATTTTTCTTGCCCTTATTCGCCACAAGGGCATGTGACTTGGATTTTAGAGTCCCCATTTGAATGAGTTTGTCTTGTTCTCGAATGAGTTGGGACGAAAAACTGTCAAAGGAGGGCATAGTCCAAGTACTACCCAAGGCGGCTTTCATGGTGTGAAAAGAAATGAAAAAATAAAGTATTCAGGACCTAACTTAGAAAGAATTGAAAAGATCAATTGAGAGTCTTTCTTATCCACTTTACATTCCTTTAGAAGCATTCTAGTGCGGACAAATTTTGAGAAGAAGGCCTGTAGGTTTTCAAAGTCACTAGGGTTTAACCCTAGTAGTTCATTCTCCAACTCATGCGCTCTCATGTCATCTTGCTTCCCAAACATATCATCAAGTGTTTTCCACACTTGATTGGGTGTTGAGGAAGTATCGATGTGGAAGAGCAAGTCAGGAGAGATAGACATACAAATAAGACCTAAGGCTTCATCACAATGGTTGAACCATTTAGATTTTTTGGGTTCATCAGTAGGTTTGGTCTCTAACCCCATGGTAACTCAGTATAACCCTTTACTTCGCAAAACCAATATAATTTTAGATTTCCATTCGAAGAAATTAAAAGGTGTGAGCACTGGTACTTTAGAGATATCCATAATGAAGAGATAGAACCAAGGAATGCAGAAGGAAGGAGAGAGAAAGGAAACAACCACCCTGTAACAAAAAATTACACCCCCAGTTTGGCACTTTATAATTCAGTGTGTTGATTACAACCAGATGCAACTGTGTTCCGAGAACTAGTTTGTCACTCACCTTGCAATTAGCGTAATAATGCGCAATGGTGGAGACAACAATCAAGGTTCATAGGGCACAACAGATCAACACTGCAAGCAAGCACAGAAAGAGAGAAGCAAGAGGGGGAAGAAAGAGATTTGTGAGAAATAGTGTCTCACGTCACATGAAAGAATCCCTTTGTCATAATACTATGGCGGACGCGCTCACAAGTCCACAAAAAGGAATAGAACAAAGCTCAAGAAAAAATGAGCTAAATTAAGCAATACAAAGACACCCCCTAGAATGTGGCACTTTATAAAATTAGTGTGTTTACAAAACTAATGATCCCATCATCTAGAGTGTGAAAAAACATGTAACTTTGACTAAATAAGTGCTCAAAACCGAGCAACGAGTCAAAAGTTATAGCAAAAACTAATTCCCGCAATTGATGAGAAAAAAGTCAATAAGCCTGCAAACGGATTTAAAAAGTTCCCTAAACGCATGCAAAAGGTGTCGTATGTATGCCCGTTGGAAATGGCATGGAATTTGAGATAGGGTTTGTTTGTATTGTGAGGGGGATTAGCCACCTGCCAATCCCAGACCTCACCCTTCATCTTCGGCACTCGATAGAAGGTTAATAAAACAAGCCAAAAAACTTACAATGCCAATAAAATGTAATTTTTTTTTACCTTATACCTTTTAAAAGTAATGAAACAACACGTTTTTTAGAAGAGTGATAAGATAAAAGGAATGCAAACACGTTTTTTTTTTAGAAAAGAGAATAAAAACATATTTCTAGAGAGATATTACTCGAAGTAAGAATGTAATCGTCCACATGTGCTAGGAAAACACCTGAATAGGCCAAAAATGCCTCGAATGTAGAGAAAATGCAGCCGGGAGAAAAACTCCGAGGACAGGAAAAAAAAATGCCGAAACCAGCTCTGATACCATGAAAGAGGGATTCGCGAGAACCGATGTCGAAAAGCGATGCACCACAATGAAGTTACACTCCGATGGTAACGTCAAGCCAACACAATACACAAGATTCAAAACAATGGAAAGAAGATTGCAAGTAAGAAGAATGGGTCTACTCATGCTCATAGATCGAAAAATAGGAAGTACAAATAGGGGTGCTGTGTAACCCCCATGCCTAAACATGGAAAGAACTCAATGACGCCACTGACGCATATGACATTGACTGACGCATATGATGCCACTAGAAGAGGAGTTACAATTCCAAATAAGGAATGTAACTCCTATGATGCATTGACACAAATGATAATGTCAGATTCTATGACAGAATTTGACACTTGTCATTTGACTTCCTAAGACCTATGACTCTCGCAAGGCGAGATGACTCACCTAGGTGATGTGGATGATGACTGGATAGTCACACACACCAACATTTTTCCTATTATTGATCAATCAAACAATGCAAATTGGGAGCTCTAAGAAATGTGTTTTTGTGGAAAGAATTGTTTGCAAATAGTAGAAAGAAAATCTAATAACTTGTGCATGAATGTGAATGAATGGTTTGATATCATTTTCTAATGGAAGAAGAAGAATATACTTAGTGAGGTTGTTTACACTATGTTTTTTTATCTTTTTAGTTTTTATTTCCTTATTTTTGATTAATACCCAAGACATTGAAGACTCTTTAGTTGCTAGTGTGGTTTAAGTCTTGAAATTTCATAACTCGTGAAAAGAAAGGTTGGTTAGATCAAGAGGAAGGGTTGTGATTAGGAGAATTCCTAGACATATGTTTGGAACCTCCGAGAGACTCATAAGAATGTTGGATAATCACTATCTTGTTCAAAACCCGAGACAGTCACTATTTCCCTATTTTGCAAGAGAAGAGAAGGAAATAACTTGATCTACAATCTCAATTTTCATACCTAGTTAGTCCTACCTTCAAGACCATAAGCTTAGGAAAGTTGAAATAGGTCTAGGAAAGGTGATTAGAAGCTTTGAAGGAAATAAATAACTAAGTAGGGAGTAAATGCCTCATCTCGGGTGATTTGGGTAAAATGCTCTTGGGGTTTGTTGTCAAGTTGTTCTTTTATGGTTTAACCTCAATTATAGAGGTCTAAACTTTCAAGAAACCATATTAATTCCCCCTTGAGAAGATTAATAAGGAATTTTGTATACACAGTTTCCAAGAGAAAGAAAAAGGTGAGAGTCTTTATAAAGTATTGTAACACTATTTAGAAGGCCTAATTTGGAAGTAGAGTTGTGATTTTGAAGCATTCTTTATAAAGGAGTTGGTTGTGAAAATTGACACACTAGAATATTTTCTAAATGGTTATCCAAATCAGTGATTTTTCTAGTTAATTGAAGCATTGGATTAAATTATATGCTAGGGTTTTTCATGAGCCAAGGTTAGTAAGGTGAGTATAAGTTGTAGACACAAAATAATACAATTTAGACATTATTTAGTCCCGGTCTTCATACTACTAATTAACCCCGTCTTTTGAGTGAAGAAAGTACTAATTACCCCCGTCTTTTGGCCATCTTGTTTTATTTTATTTCGTCATTCCTAACTTTTACATCCACATGGCCGCTATTTTATATCATCCCACATTATTTTATCCTTGACCGGGTGTCCATGGGTGCTCTGGTCTAACTAGGGGTGCCCTGGTCCTTTTGAAATTTTCCCACCATCTTTTGGGTTATTTTTGGCCATTTTAGCTTTTATATTTTAGTGGTCGTCCATTTTGGGGTTAATTATGAAATTAGATCAAGAGAACCCTATAAATATAAAGGTATGAGACCATAATGAGGGACTAAGAACTAGTCACTAATATCATCCACCTAGATTTGCATCCATTTGAAGATCATTTGAATCCATTAGCTCCATCACAAGGACAAGGTTGGTTCATCTGCATCACACAAGCATAGGGGAGGGATTCTATTCTATTCCATGCACACATACTATTACATTTTCTACATTTAGTTATTGCTCGCTACTTCACAAAGTACAATTGACACTTTGGAGAACTTAGGGAACTCTATACACACACTCACCATAACTACATTTGGGTCTGAAATGTAGTGCATCACTCAGTTAGTAAGCCCACTATTGTGGTGGTTGAGGTTAATCTGACCCATTCATTTGCATTTTTCATTTTTAGGGTTTTGATACTTCTTTTGGTCTTTTTTAGGTCTTTTCATCATACTTTGGATTATTAGTGACATATGGCATGGGACAATGAATTTGATGTGACAAAAACGAGGGTTTCACCACCTCCCATACTTGTGAATCTCGTTCTAGATATTTTACACAAACTAGGGTGCCCATTCTACAAACCAGAGCACCCGTAGGAACCTTGGTCCCTCTCCAGGTGCTCCAGTCTAGTTAGATACCCCAGATCCATCCTTTTTGGGGCTTCTGCACAATTGTCCTTTCTTTCTATTCCTCTCTAGTTACCTTTGTGACACATTCTAGCAAGTTCCTCTAATCAACAAAGTTCATTCTAACTCTCTCTTGCAAGGGTTAAAATTTCCTTTTGCATAGTTGCTTGGGTCATTTACATACTTCTTTATTGCATTTATTTACTGCATTTACATGTCATTCTAGATTAGATTAACTATCCCCATATCCATATTTTAGTTAATCATTTTGGTTAACCTGATGTAAAACTTTCCACTACTTGCTTATACATGCTTTTGATATACTAGTTATCTTTCTAACATGCTAACGAGTGCTTCATGTACAACATTTGTTATGCATGGATATTTACTTCCACACTTGTTTATTACACTATCTACTATTATTTTCTTTTATATGGGCCTTACCCTATGTTTGGTGTGCACACTTGTTTTTTTTTGGCTATGATCTGCTTGCATGTCTTGTGACATCATGAGTGATGTCCCATGTTTACATCCCACTTTGTGCAGATTACTTGTTTTCTTGCGTGTTTACATTACTACTTTCCTTAATAGATTTTACACTATTTGCATAGATTACACATTGTTTTCTATATGTATACTTTTTTGTATTAACACTTGTCTTTGGATAGCCACTTTTTGTGTTTGCCTTGGTTTATACAAAGAACTTTCTAGAGTTATAATGTACATGTGGTTGGTCCTCTTTTGGGCCACATTCTCCTATTAGCGATGTCATATGCACACCCAAAGAGGGGGGGCATCATTTGGGGTTTTACATACTAACACAATGAGTTTACACCAGCTTCGATTCAATGAAATTTATGCCCTTGACATTTTGGGTTACATATAGAGAGTGGGTTCGAGACTGACTACGAACCTTGTACACAACAAATTTTATAGGACATGGTGTCATTAGAATTCAAGGAAGCTGTTACATGCTCAAAGGTTATAATGAGTGTGCTTCCCGACACTACTTCGGCTAGTGGCATCAAGTCATCAAAAATACAGGATGTATAGAGATCTCTTCACACACATTTAGGGAAGCATTTAGAGCTTGGAGGGTACATCGGAATTCATCCCTACACTTCTTTAGCCTACAACGTCATATCACCCATTAAACCCTGGAAGTATAGGATATCCTTCTACACTCTCTTTCTCGAACATGGATCAGGTGCACATGTTCCATTTGCACTTTTCATTTGTATATTTTACATTTACATACATACACATGCATATTTTTACATTTCATTTTTACACATACATACATACATATTTGATTACTTGATCATTTTCTCCTTGTAGGTCCGATCGTATGAGAAATAAGTAGTCAAATGTTGCAATAACAACTATCAACAACAACACTTCATGACAACACACACCATAATAACCATGCAAGTACATCACACACATCAACAAATACACACACATTTCCACCCTAGGTTCACTCTCATCACTTTTTTATGCATTTTCATCTTTAGTTTCCATGCTCCATCTTTTTGTCATTTCATGCTTTGTCTAGTCCTTCGACATGTTTTCTACTACAATCTTCATGGACATCGAGTACACATCTCTATCTACTTTATGTTACCAAGCTATCCACTCACTAATATAAAGTGGGGGAAAATATAGACACAAAATCATTCACTTTAGACATTATTTAGTCTATGTCTCATACTACTTGTTATCACCAAATCACAACACCCTTATGTTTACACAAGTGCATATAATTGAGCTCACGATGTGATTGGATAACATGGGTACTATCTCTAAGTTGTGGGATTTTCTACTTGAGATAGACCTCCAGAGAAAGTTGGTTCTTGCTCCTAAACTACTGCCACAATCTAATCTAATGTAGGGATAAACTAACTTTCCTAATATAAATTTCCAAGGGACCAAGGAGAGAGAATGTATAAAATGAGATCCTACACTAAAGCGGTGATACACCAGAAAAGGAGGGTGTGAGAGTAGTCTTCCAATGTGTGAAAACTAGGAGTAAAGTGCATACTAGAAGGGGTGATAACAATTCTCCACAATTTGAAAATGCATTCACAACAATGTTTCATACATGCACAATAATAATGGATCCTTGCAAGAGCATAAAGATAGACACAATACACTTGTAATCAAGGTTGAAGGGGCAAGAAGAATGCAAGAAAACACAGCAGGGGAAGATGCATCCACAAACTTATATTTTATTGCTTCATGATATGCACAGTTCAATCTGTTACAAGATAAGGGCCTGGATCACCATGCAAGGAGTCCACTACAAGGTCATACAACACATTGGCTTCACAAAGAAATTTTGATAGAGATTTTCTACAAAAAATTACCTACTTTACAATGAGCCCAACACTCCAATTTATAGGAAAATTAGAAGAGAGAGAGAAGGGGAAAATAGAAATCCCAAAATCTACCCTTCAACCACTTGTAAGATACATTAAATGGAGTGAAATGATTGTATGTTACTTGAAAAAGGCTCCCCATACTGTTCCTAGTGTTGCAACAGAGAAAGAATGATGACCATGCCTCTTAATTGCACTCCCAACTACCAAATAAAACACTGTCATGAACCCGGCCACATTTTATGAAAAATCCCCATCTATTTCTCATCAAATCTAGAATTTCTTGATTTTTGTGTGTCGGTATTGGAGCCATGATTCCAACAGTACTAATTTTGTGTGATTTTGTTGAGAAATACAAAAGTTATGGCCTCTTGAGTGCGAGTAGCTATTTTGGGTCTGACAGGCATTTTTTTGTCATTTGACAGGAATAAGCATTAACCGATTTGGAGCCGAATATGTTTTTTTATTGAAATATATATACCCTAATTAAAATTAATAAATGAAATTTTTGTGATGTAGAGACATTGTACTTGTTCCATAAAGTCCAATTTTATGAAAATCGGAGCTCGGAGTAAAAAGTTATGGCATTTGAAGTTCGGGAGGTCAAACTTTGACTTTTCTCTTTCTTTGCGGATATTGCGGAAAAATAAAGTCCGTGTGTCCCGGATGTCTAAAACATTCTCCCACATCAGCCGATTTAGGCTTACTTTTCCCCTTTTATGGCCTTTTCACCATTTCGTCCCCGTGTGTACATTTGTCCCGATATCCTAGACAAAAATCTCTCTGCGCCACCCGCAATGCACTAACTTGCGGAAAATCGGCCGATTTGCATCCCACGCATACTTTTGTCCTAGGTTTTCCTAGACCGTGCAGAACAAAAACTTCCACTTTTTCCGATTTTCACTTACTGTGGCCATTTTGGCTTTACGTGTCCCGATGTCCCAACTGTCCCGCGGACCACCTGGGACAAAAAGTTTTGACTTTTCCGATTCCTTTGTATTTCAGCCCCAAACTTGGTATGATGAACCTTAGTACGACCCGTAGCCTCCAGACTGCAATGCATTAAAACAAGCATGCGACTTCATTTTTTACATTTTTTCAAAATTTTTTTAACTCGTTGGGATTTTTTCTTGGATGGGAGAGTTAGAGAGAAGCCAAAGGGGCCCCAAAAACATGATTTTGGGCATTGAATCAATCTACTTGCTTGGGACTGAAGAATTTGATGCATGTTATCAAAATTTACCTTGAGGGTGAATTTTGGATAACACTACTATTTAGAGGGTTTTTGAGTGAAGTAAGTACTAACTAACCCCCATATTTTGGCCATCTTGTTTTATTATATTTCATCATTCCTGAAATTTTACATCCACATTATTAGTTAGCTTCTATCATCCCACATTATTTTAGCCTTGATCAAGGGCACCCATGGGTGCCTTTGTCCCACCAAAGGCATCCCGATCCGTTTTGAACTTTACCACCATATTTTGGACTCTTTTTGGCCTTTTATCTTCTTATCCTTTTAGTGGTTGACCATTTTGGGGTTAATTATGAAATTAGATCAAGATAACCTTATAAATATAAATTTGTGAGACCATAATGAGGGACCAAGCACCAGTCCAATACTATCATCCACCTAGAGTTGCATCCATTTAGATATCATTTGCATCCATTATCTCCATCACAAGGACAAGGTTGGTTTATCTACATCACACAAGCATAGGTAGGGATTCTATTCTATTCCATGCATACATACTATTAATTTTCTACATTTAGTTATTGTTTTCTACTTCATAAAGTGTGACTAACACAAGAGCACCTAGTGCATATTATGCACACACTCACCAGAACTACATTTGGGTCTAAATTTAGTGCATCACTTAGTTAGTAAGCCCATTGTTTTGGTAGCTAAGGTCGGTTTAACCCATTCATTTGCATTTTTATTTTTTAGGGTTTTGATACTTATTTTGGTCTTTTATAGGTCTTTTCACCATCTTGGATTATTGGTGACATCTGACATGGGACAACGAATCTGATGTGGCACACAAAAAGGGTTTCAAACCACCTAACATACCTATGAATCTTAGTTCTAGATATTTTACACAAACAAGGGTTCCCATTCTACAGACTAGAGCACTCGTAGGCACCCCAGTCCCTCTCTAAGTGCTCCAATATAGTTAGATACTCTAAATCCATCCTTTTAGGGGATTTTGGAAAACCGTTCCTACTTTCTATTCCTCCAATCACCTCTATGACACACCCAACAAGTTCCTCTAATCAGTTGAGTTCATTCTAACTCTCTCTTGCACATTAGGGTTAGCATTTCCTTTTGCATAGTTTCTTGGGTCATTTACATACTTCTTTACTACATTTATTTATTGCATTTACATGTTGTTCTATATTTTTTTATTAGATTAGGTAATAAGTAGGGATCGTCTCCCAAAGGACTTACATAAAAGATACATCGTGAAAGCATTCAAACAGAAGAAAAAAAGAGAAATATGACCAAAAAGAGAGTTAAACATGCTTAACTCAAGAGAAACTAGGTCCACAAAACCACTAGGCCGATCATACCAAAAATTAACAATCTACAATGTAGAACATAATGTCATTCTAGATTAGATTAACTATCCCCATAAGCCTAGAGAGGAAAGAATGAAAAAGAGATATATACACTAGATTTAAACTAAATAATTGAACCCATATATGGACATGCCAAATGGGTATTAAAAAGTGGTAATAGATTTTCTGGGTTACTTGTGGTTATCCCCAACTATGAACTCACCTCAAGCAATTCCTTAAGAAGTTAGACATGCATTTTTGTCTAAGGATAACAAAAGTGAATAATTCTTGTATTTCCCTCAACTTTATGATTGAGATAACATGATTAGAGGGTAATAAACATGTTCTAAACATTGAACAAGTTCTTTTGAGCACATAAGACAAAATTGCATGATTTGAGGTTTCCTAGAATTGTGAAAAGAGTCTATTTTGTAAATTTAAGAATAAGTTGAGTTGTTTACCCACAATAACCTATTTGTGTGAGTGTTTGCATGGTAAAATATGCATCATTTAGGAAGTCTTGAGTTCCTTTCTTGAATGTTACAAGCGAGTATGCCAATCAAATCTCATGTGATTGCCAGTGAGTAAATGAGGTGATGTTAACTTGCTTTCATAAGGTCCCAAAGATAAATTATGATGATAAAGAACCAAAGGCAATGAAAATACCCAAAAATGACATTACATAGAAAATAGAGTTGGAAAATGTGTTGGTTCAGGTCCGTATAAGTAAGGCATGATCAGATTATACAACCCGATTGAATTGTATAGTTTTGGCTCATATACGGTCTTCGACTCGACTCTAATACCATTGATGCATCTTATGAACCCCTATCTATGATACTAGTGAAATTGATGATGAATAAGATACATCTCCTTAGATCCATCATTCTAATACACCACTCCTTGATACTCCCTAGGTCATTTTGAAAATATATGACTATGCTCCGCGTCATGCTCCTACAATAACTCCACCACTGTCAATAGATTCTAATCCAATCACCACACTCAACACTAGTCCTAGTACTCCTAATATGGCCACTATTGATCCTACACCGAAAGAGCTCACCTTAGATGCTAGGGTATTATATGTATGATAAACTAACTATAGTCATTTTTGCACCCCACCAAGAACAATGGAACCTCATGCGCGCCATCTTATCACCTAGCTAGATCTGGGCACTCACCTGAGGCACACGAGAGGGAGCCGAGTCTCTCTTTTATGTGAGTTTAGTGGAAGGCATAATTCATGATTTTAAATTAGTGATTTAATATACATGAAAAGCTATAGAGCTCAGAATGACTTCTACACCCCTTCAGTCATAACAAAAACAAAGTGTGCAACCGAATTAACTAGAACTAGGAAGTTATAAATCCATAATTAGATTAACATTCAAGTAAGGTTCATGATTATACAAGATAAAAAGCATATTAGAAACATGCGAGATAATACGGTAGGATATCTTAATATAAACATAGTGGTAACCTTATCATATTCATTCATAGTCTTTCTACAAAGCATCATAGAGAGGCAGACCATAGTCATACACCATATTTGGGTCCATACATATATGCTCACAAAAAAAATTTCATTCCCCATTCCCTCATTACATCCTTCCTAGAATCATCTACCCATTCTATCCCATAGTTCTTGTAGTAATTCTGCAGAGCTCTACTACCTCACTTGTGTCTTCTTTCTTTTGCTAAGGGCACGCGTATAAATAGGCATCTGGGCTCTAACAAACTCCTCTGCAACCTCAGATCTGGTCCCAAGTGTCAAGGTGTGGGTCACCCCAGGCGCATGCCTCTCCATGTCATGATTAACTTTTTGGATCTTCCTATCGCAAGGTATATTCCTTCCAGGACACCCTGCCGCCAGGCTGGAGCCTTATCCAAACGGAACACGTTCTTCATGTGTTCTGTCCAAAAGGCCAAAAACGGATAAGTCCCAATTGTTCTTCACATGCGTGCACGTCCTTGGTTCTCCAAGAACCCTTTTGAATTTCTACCTTACGTGCTTTCACTTGTGCACTCCCTCCGGCCATGCGTTCCTATGCACCTTTAAGATTTGGTAGCTACATTAGGGGCCCAACATTACCCCACACTTCACCTGTTCTCCATCCTTGGGAACCTTCTCAAAGAATGCAGTACAAAATAATGCAAGGCCTTGCCTTGGAAAAGAATGGGGGAAAGAATAAAGAATGGGGGAGAGAAAGAATAGAAGGAAAACTTAAAGAAGAAGAAGGGGAAAATTTTGCCGCAGGTCGACCTCCAGTGTACTCCAAGTGCTGACTTCATCCTGCGCTCTAGTGCAGATATCGCCAACCAAGGTGCTCACCTCATCAAAGGTTAACCCTTCCCCCTTCATGTTAATGGTCTCCACCATAGTCTCCAGCTCCTTGGCGTGATCCTCCAGGGCATCCATCTTCCTCGTGATGACCTTATAGAGCTCTTTTAGCTGGGTTTTGATTGAGACTCACCGGTTCTCAATAGCTTCAGACTTCTTTTCCACTTTGGCTAGGATCTTTTCTCACTCGATCTATTTCCCTTATTCTTTTCCCTAAAGTCCTTTAGCTCAGCCTTGTCGCTGCAAGTAGCATGCCTGTCACCTTGTCTTGATCCACGCGTAATGGTCGTAGGTGACCCCGCGGTTTGTGTAGCTATTTTTATGTCGCGAGAACCTTGTTGTATTCATCCATGAGCGTGATGACCTTCAACTTGTCCTCCTTCTCCAAGCACGCAGCTACCTCCTCTATCGACTCCAAGGCCAAAGGCTACCTTTCCATGGTGAGGATCTCGAGTCAAGTCCTCTAGGCATTCCAGGGAGGATCCATACTTTTGTGCAGGAGGGTTAAGGTCTAGGTGCTTCATGATAATAGCTTGGGAGATGAGCTCCACCTTCTTGGAAACTTCACATACCCTAGCCTTTTCCTCCTGAAGCTCCCTCTGTAGTTGAGCACTGATTAATTTCTCAAGGCTAAGGTCCTTCATTAGCTTGACTACTTCTTCCTTCCTCTTCTCCAACAGGTCCTCCAAGACTTTGACCCTATCATTTCTATAGAAGAGCCTAGCCTCAATTTCCACAGGAGACCTTGTTGAGTGTGTTACACACTTTCTCATCCGATAGTTGTTGCATGTTTACAATGGGGTTGTCCCCTTTTCCTTCGGATAGTGCTAATACCACTCCTTGGTTAACCTCAAACTTGGGCTCATCGAGGTGGGAGTCAAACACCCATGATAGCATCTTCCTCGTGCGCAGTATCCACCCTCGGGATCAAAAGACTCTATAGAAGTGAGCTCCTTGTGGGCATGATACTTTGGAAATGTGCATGCAAAATTTTTGGGGTCATCAATTTATCCCATCGTTGTTCTTCCCCCTTCCATGCATTTACTTCCCATGTGCATGGCCTTGGGAGTAGTTACTGAAAGAGTTGGGCCTTTTGTGCTACCCACACTCTTCTCCCTCTACTCTTCTTTGAACTTGCCAAGTATGAGCTCTGCGCTTGCGCCTCCAACTCCTCTTCGACCAAGGTGTTGATTAAACTTCTCTACTTGCCTTGTTGCTTTCTCATCTACTTCCTCCTGAGTGAGCTTGGGCATATCTGGCCCCTTAGTACTTGCCCCTTCACTCCTTTCTTCACTCCACATGCCTTCCTCCCCTTGGGCACCCTTCCTCCTTACAAAGATGAAAGCATCATTTGTATCCTCTGCTCCCTCTCCCTCCGAATCATGGACATCAATAGGTTCCTGATTCACCTCCAACTCTTCCCCTTCATCATCATCCTTTTCACCTATATAGGTGTTCGGGTTGTCTGTATCTTCAGACTCTTGTTCCTCCATCCCTTGTTCTTCTTCCTTTGCAGAAAACTCTAGAGTCGGGATGTTGTCCTCTCTTCATCTGAGGGTTCTTCAGGGGATGGTGGCTTCATAGGCTCTAGGGTCTTCTCCCTGACCACCATTCTCCTCTTCTTTCGATGTAGGTACTCGGCCCCATGGTATCTACATTCTACTTCTCCACTGCCCTTTGTTCTTCTTCCTCTTCCCTCTCCTTGCGCTTTGGCGCGGGCTTCTTTCTTCCCATGGGGTTGTTTGGGATGGATATCTCATTCTCCACATACACGCACACTTTTCAAAATTTGGCCTTATGTGTAGGTAGATCCTCACGGCATTGCTCCCAGCAATAGGTAAGGTCAACGGCCTTATAATGTGCACATCCTGTGACATGTACCTTTCAATGTATGTGTGCTTCTCTAGGTAGACCAACTTCTTTCTCATCTCCCTGTGCTCTTTGTCAAGGGTGGACAACTCTAGATTTAATTTCTTTGATTCCTTATATCTGTTTACCCCCGCTTGGAAAAATTGGGTAGTAAACGAGAATGGGATTTTGCACCATGGACTCCAACTGCCATCCACCAAGATGAACCTTCCAATGAAAAGTGTTGGTAGACCGCAAACTCTTCTTCTCCTTCGGTTGCCACGGGGAGTTGTTCAGGATCCTCCATTCAGCCCTGAATGCATTCCTAAGGCGCTTATACCATTTTTCCAAGCATGCCTTGTGTACCCCTATCATTGATTCACATGTGTATTTCTGGAATCTATCCACAGGCGAAGGGTCTTCAGTGGGGTACTCCCACACGAATTTTTCAGATGCATCCGACACCCCAATTTTTGAGAACACAATTGTTATAGAATGTTTCCAAAAAGGATTTTTCCTTCGTTCTTCGTGCTACTTATGATTTCATCTGCTATGTACTAGGAGATGTTGTATACGGTGCCCTCTGTGACCTTCTTGTAGACATTTAGCTAGGGCTTTCTCACCTGGGTCCACCTCTCTTGTCCATTTAGCTTGGAGACAAGGTGCGCAGCCATCTTCATCACCGGATCACTGATATCCGAGATGTCATAGTATCTTGATCCCTTCTTCAATTCCTAGGATGCTATGGTTTCCCTGATTACCTCCTCATCCTAGAGGTCATCTATGAGTGTGTCCCCTACATAGTTTAGGCCTGTGAAGTGTGAAATTAACTGGGGAGTTATGCACATTTTGTACCCTACGAAGCAAAATAATTCTTCATGTACACGCGTCATCAGCCATTGGTACAAGTGCTTGGGATTCTTGAAATATGGCAGCTCGTAAAGTTAGAGAAGCCATGCCTTCTCCATTTTCACCTTGACCACGTCCATTGTAGATTGGAAAATCGGTAGGTGTTCACTTATTTATGGGGCACACCATCTCCAATGCCCATCTCCTTTGTAATTATGCTTGACTGGTGATTGTAGTCGATCACGGTCATCTGTCTTATGTGGGACTCCCACTCTTGCCCTAGCAAAACCCCATCCGGTATTACATTTCTGAATACCATTCCTCATTCGTATCCAAGGGTATTTCCTCTTGTTTCTTCTTCCCTTTTCCTTTACCCTTTCCCTTCTTGGATTGTTCTACGGGTTTACCTACTGGTTTTGTGGCCATCATTGTACCCCTTGCTTTCATTCTAGGTTAACTTGCGAGTTTGTTTGAAATTTTCTTCACGCGCCCTATGCCCTAGAACACAAACCCTAATCTCTGATTTTTCCCTTTGATCACGGTGCTTCTTCACAATATTCCTCACACCCGTGAATCACTTCGCTCTAGTTTGTAGGTCTAATGGACCGATTGCACTTAAGTTTTTGGGATTTTCCTTTGCACGAGTCAGTTCTTGAAACCCTAGCTCTTGAAAGAAAATCACTCTTCTTGTTTTCACAAAGTGAAAAATGAAATGCCCATTCTTGTATTTATAGGTTTTTCCACTTTTATGCATTTAAGGCTAGGCTACCTACCACTGTACAACAATGTTTAATGCAGCATTTTCAAACAAAACCTGACTTCAGTGCTTCTCCTTACGTGCCCAATCCTTGCGTGAAAATTTTCCACCCACGCCCAATCCTTGCGTGAAACATTTTTCACCCGTGCCCAATCCTTGTGTGAAAATGTTTCCACCCTTCTAGCATGCAAACAATCCATCTTGATAGAAGACTCTTGTGTGTGTTACCAAGTGCAAAGGCACTTCTTCCATCCTCATGATTCTTTCTTTTTCCTACCTCGTGTTTTTGCACTTTTTCCCCTTGTACGTGGATTTCCAATGTAACCTTATCTTGCCACCTATCTACCTTCTTTTCTCCTAATGCATCTTTTTAATATTGCCAATTCAAATGGTCTACCAACCTAATCATCCTGTAAAAATAACTCCATGCTTCTCTTCATCACCTCACCCCACACTAAATTGATGCGCGGTCCTCTGCACATTCATAAGTTTAGAAATTAATAAGGTTATCGGCACCCAAGGTGCAAAAAAAACAACAAAGTGAAAGGGAAATACAAGAAAGGAAAATCTTAAAAGGAAATTCTAAGCTAACTGGAAAAGATGCCTTATTTACAAACACCAAGAAGCATTATTTATAGTAGGGCTTTAGCCTACTTACTCCCATCAAGTGTCCAGGTAATTTTTTTGCATCCAGGCCAGAATTAACTAGCATGCTCCCGAATCAAGGATGTATGAAATTACATAAGGACCCAACCAATGCACCTTCAACTTTCCAGATGACTTAGAAATTTAGAATCATATAGTAATACCATCTAACCAACCTCAAACTATTTGTTCTTAATACGGCGGTCATGTCATGCATGCCTTTTACTTTGCCTTCTTAGTTGTTTGGCTCCATCTTGCTAGTGAGCGCCTTTCATCCAACTTTATCATCTCATCAATTATCTCTTCCAAAGCACTTGTTCATCATCTAACCCTTCTACACACACTATACGTAGAGATGGTAAAATGAATTCCACTGGAAAACTACTTCCGTGCCAAACACTAGTTGAAATGGTGTGACCTTGTTTAATATTTTATATGTTATTCGTATGCCCAAAGAATCGATGACACCTTATCATCCCAATACTTCCTACCCACATCACATATCTTAGTCAATGTGTGACTAAGGATTTTGTTGAATGAATTTCTAGTCCCATTTTCCTGAGGGTGATAAGGGGTAGTCTTGTGATGGGCTACCATGAATTTTGCCAATAGAATCCTGACGATTTCATTTAAGAAGTGAGTGCTCCTATCACTTGTTAAACTTAAAGGGAACCCATACCTACTGCTAATGTTTTCCCAAAAAAATCTAGTAGCCGTGGTTGCGGTGTAATCCTTAGTGGGCATGGCCTCTGCCCACCTTGTTAGATAATCAGTACAGGTAATGATATACCACGAGTTAGTCCTTCGTGCAGCTGGTGAGATTGGTTTGAAAAATCTATTACCCATTTCTCAAAAGGTTCTATGCTAGCGATGGGGTGCAAGGGCATCTCATCCCTTCTTCCAGGTTTTCCAAGGCACTGGTAGTGGTCACAGGCCTTGTAAAACTCAATGCAATCCTGGTGAATTGTCTCCCACCATAGTTTGGTGACTAGGATCTTGTGCGTGGTTGCATTCCCCATATAGTGTCCTCCAGCAATCCCACCATGGGCTTCTTCTATTATGGCCACATGTTCATGTTCTAATACACACTGGTGCAAAACCTCATCACGGCCCATTTTATATAAATCCCCATTGATCAACATGAAGGGCACGATGTGTATGGCTAACCTTTTTCTTTCCAGTGCATTCATCCCTTCAGCGCCACACCTTCCTTGAGAAAAAATGCAATGTCTTCTAACTCTGAGGGTGCATGCCACAACCTGAATAGTTATGTGTTTCTAGCATGGTTTCCTCGATACTTTGCATGTCCTCTCCTAAATCAATCCTTGATAAATGATCTGGCCCACAATTGTTCTTTCCAAGTTTTACCACCACTTTGAATTCAAATTCTTGAAATAAAAGTACCCAACAACATATGCACCCTTGCAACACTGCTTTGTTTACTAGATACTTCAAGGCCATATGGTCAATGTAGAATATGAAGGGAGTCACCAACAAATATTGTCTAAATTTGTGGAGCACGTAGATCATTGACAATTCCTCACGCTCGGTCGTTGTATAATTCTGTTATGCTGGTGTCAACTTTCTACTTGCAAAACACAAGGGATGATCAACAATCCCCTCTCCTGGTTGAGCAAGAATGACTCCCATTGCTATACCAGAGGCATCCACGTGGACATGGAAAGGTTTATCCCATGATGGGAATCGTAGAATAGGTGTGGTGATAAGCCTTTCTTTTAGAGTGTCAAATGCCCTCTGTTGCCTCTCCCCATTGAAAGGCACTCTTATGTCTGAGCAATATTTCCAAAGGTGCGGTGATCTTGGTGTATCCCTTAATGAAATTTCTATAGTACCTAGTGTGTCCAAGAAATCCATGCATGGCACTTTGGCTGGTAGGCTCCCCTAACCCCACAATAACTGCAACTTTCACAGGATCCACCAGTAAGCCCTCTTTGCATATGATATGCCCCAACAATGTTCCAAAAGGGGTTACAAAGATACATTTCTTGATGTTGAGGGAAATCCTCAACTTTTGGCATCTTTCAAACATCAATCTCAAGTTATCACAATGGTCCCTGACCAATCCATACACTATCCAATCATCCAAATATACTTGGAGGAACTTGTGAATGAAGTCATGAAGTCCTAAAATGCTTGTACCACTATGCGCGAAAATATAGTGGGCACATTCCTCAATCCAAAGGGCATGACCATGTATGCAAAGCTTCCCCACTCGGTGGTGAAAGTTGTCTTTTCCTGGTCCTCCTTGGCAATCCTTACTTGGTGATATCCCGAGAATCCATCTCAGTAAAGAATAGATCTCGTGTCCAAGAAACTCCTCCCAAAATCTCTTCAATGAAGGGGGTGGGAAAAGGATCTATGATACAAACAACATTCAATTCCTCTGTAATCCATGCATATCCTAATCCGCCCATCCTTCTTTATGTTAATCACCATTGGACTTATCCATTCTGATTCCTCCACAACCTCAATGATACCGGATGCTATCATTTTGTCTAGCTCTTCTTTAACCCTTACGCGCATGTTGGGATTCATCCTGTAAGGCCTCTTCCTGACCGAGCGTACACCATCTTTCAAATTTATCCTCATTTCCCCCAATAAATGGTGGATTCCTTTCAACTCATGGTATCTCGCATGGGAATAAATCCTCAAATTCACGCAAGAGATCGATGATCTTTGATACTTCCTTGTCTAACTAGTAGTCCCCAATGATAGCTTCCTTGGGCTCCTTCTTTGAGCCGATGTTAACTTTCTTGGTTTTGAGTGGTTCATGATATGTGCGCGCACATACATCTACAATGTCAACTACTTTGTGCATTCCAACCGAATGGTCGACATTCAAGCTCTCCATCTCCTCTCCATCAACAACATATACCATCTTTCCTTTCTCCTTTTCAGCACATACGCGCTCGAATTGTATGTCTTTTGGTTCCTCCTCTTTGAACCGTGCTTCCAAGCTAGGTCCACCAAGTAAGTTTACTAACCTATCTTCCGCCATGGTGTAATCCCCCAGAGTGAGGTGATTGATAGTTTGCAACGCCTCATCAACCGGTTGCATGGTACTTCAGTACTTCGAATGTGTGAACTAGGTCAACTACTAATTCCTGCCAATTTCCCGTTTGGCGGTGAGTTCAGAATGGATGTACCAAGCACGTGCGTAACCTTGTAGTGTCGAATATAGCTTGTGCACCCAAAGGGAGGGTGGTAATGCTTCCACGCCTTCTCCCCAGACCCTCTCACATGCCTGGATGTGGGAAGAGGCGGGTCCATTGCCATTATAATCCTTGATATCGGTGGGTATGTTGCTCTTTGAGAATCGATAGTGAGAGCAATTATAACTTCACACCACTCCAATAGGTTTTCACTATGCGTGGCCCACCACCTCACTATTGTGCCTATCAAAACATAACCTAACATACCTCATCGCTCGTCCTCCCTCCATTGAGCTTCCATTTCTCTCAAAAATACCTCAGGGTATGCATCCCTAGAATACTTGGTTATTACCTTTCCTCCTAGGTGCCAACTATACGCGCCATTGTTACCTTGGTCATTGATCCTTTTAGATGTCACCCAATCAATTCATAAGTCCCATGCACCCAATTATCGCATGCTATATTGGTAGTATCACTGATAGATTGAGCATCATCAAACTGGATGACTCCTTCTATAGGGTGGATGGTCTCTGGATCTCTTATGGAGTGCACATATATTCTGTCAAGGACCTCCTCTCTAAGGGGTTCAGTATAGGGTGTGGAATTTCCATCCACAAGTGGTATAACCACCCTCTCTTCCTTGTTTTCAAAGCTTATGTACCCCTTGTTAAAATGGAGATCTTCATTATTCTTATAAAGCACAACGGCGCCCAAGTAAAGTTGGGAAATTATCTACCTTGGCAAAACACCAAGACTTCAAAATCCCCAATGAACTTAGTCCCCTGAATGGTAATGGTCACATCCTTCAAGACACCTATGGGCATTGCCTTGGTCTTGTTTGCCATATACAACACATTTGAAGATGGTCAGTATGCAAGTCTTCCCATTTGATTCCGGCATCCAAAGTGAGGACATTAACCTCTGTGCCGTGTCAATGAGGATGTTGATAAGTAACCATCCATCCACTACTGCATTCAAGGTAATCTCTTTATCATAATCAAGGCTGTGAGGTGGGAGGTTTGTATGTAGGATCTGCCTTTCGTGTCCTTCCCCAACATGTGACACCTTTTCTCTCAACCATGCCCATAGCAGGGGAATAATATTCTCTTGCCTTAGTAGTTTACACACCTCCTTAACCTCATCCAAGTCATCCTTTGGTGCTTTTACCGGTCTTCTTTGCTCATCTTTTCTAGTTTTCTCTTTTAAGCATTGGATCTCCCCTTATAAGCTTTAAATTACATCCATGGTTTCCTAGTAGACTTCTTTCTGGTGAGTCTAGATGTGGATACTTCCCATGTACTACTTCTTCCTCGAAACCGCAGGTCTCCACCCGTGTGCTTCTCTTGCACATGTGGACTCCACCCTTGTTATTACCATAACAGACTCTAGTTATGATTCACGTACTACTCGCGGGAGCCATTATACATCATCCTTCTTAATACTTACCATGCTAATGCCCTTATCCTTCTGGTACTGATGACTCATATGTTCGTATAACTCTAGGCACTCTTCGTACTTATGTTTTTTTCCACACCAGGAGCATTGTAGAAGATTTGGAAATTTGCGCTTATAATGGTATGTGGCTCCACAATTAAAGCACGTTCCACGTGGGAACTCACTTCTTCCCCATGGTTACCATGACCAAAAATCCTCTCTGCAAAACCCTCTTCCACGTGAACCTCCATCTCCGCGCTCTTCATACCAATGCTCATCTCCTTTGGAGCTACTATTAATGCCAGTATGGTGCACACCAAGATCAATTGGCTCATGAATCTGGTCAATCAATCTACAATCCTTGGTGTCATGTGTGGTTAAGGTACATATCTTGCAATAATAGGACATGTTTTTATGGATCGCGCTGCTATAAAAGGGGGCACCTACTTGCATCATGGTCCTCGTGACATATTTCATAGTTTACCACTAAGGCACGTACCACCTTCTGAGTACATATCCCCCCATTATCCTTTGTGTGCCCTTCTACGTTACAATCCATGCACCACATCCCACAAATGAGTCTCCTGAACCGTGTGTTGGCGATAATTTCTCCAATTTCTCCCAAGAACGAGGCCCAAAATGTTTGTTGGCTTCAACGCTCCTACTACCTCGATTATGTCCGACATAGCGCTTCAAGAACTAGCCATGGCAGCGATCTCGAGCCTCCAAAATGGGTTAACACAAGTGTCAACACTACTAACTACCTCAGCGTGTAAAGTAGCCTCCAGCGCTTTTCCTACGAGTCCATTGAATGTTTTATGAGACAAAGTCCTAAAGGTGTGATCAAACCATTTGAAAAACCACTTTGAAGCATGTTGTGAAGGGTGGATATCATGAGACAATTTAGACAATAGAGTTTTCAAGCACACATCATATTCTCACACGCTCTCTACCATTCCCTGCTAGATTTATTTGAGAGAGCTGATGCTCTTCTATTCAAACTCAGGTATGTGGAATTCCACCAAGAATGCATTCCTTAGGGCCAAGATAATCCACAAAAGTCTGATGAGGGTCATACTTTCTATACCAACTATGTGTGTGTCCTTGCAAGGTCATCACAAATTGATCGCCTTTTGATCTCTCGGGTTGTGATCCCCTTCGCGCACCATAAAGCAGCTCGCACTTATGCACATACATACTCGGGCATCTTCTATCCCAATGTAATTTGGTAAGTGTAGAGACATCTTGAAAAAGACTTGAGGAGGTGGCTGAGGTCCTTTTCCTCCCGATCCAGTCCCTTGGTTTCCTCTCGGTGTTTCCTCCTCTGCCGGATCCACTAGATCCTAAGCCACTAGCTCCACCACTTCCACCTCTAGATCCTCCTATGTTAAGTATAGGCCCATGTTTGTTGTGTCGAATGCTCCCACTAAATTGTGTGCCGATATTTTGTGAACTAGTACCACTCCTAGTTGTATTTCCTCCACCACTTCCTAACGCACTTCCAAAACCAGCTAGATATGTGCCTTGTCCAAACATTCCACCAAATACTGGAATAGTGTGTGAAGCCATAGAAGTCCCAAACAAGAAGTTGTATCTTCTAGGTGTCGATCGGTTGCTTCTACTGATATCAAATGGATCAACTGTACTTTTCCCTCATTCAAACAAACCAAGCACCAAGGTTTGGTTGCTAGGTGGGGTCAGATGCGCCAACGACTCTTCTTTCTCTACATGATGCTCTCTTCCAAAGGTTTTCTCTCCCGCACTTACCAAGATGGGGTATCACAGATTGCTTAGGTTCCACATCCTCCATATGAACCTCAACTCCTTTCCACCATGTCTAGCTCCATAACCCACTTGTAATCCCGCACTGTCTATCAATCTCCCTTTCACGTGCTTTATTATACTTGAGCCGTCTCTCCTCCCTTTCCTTTTTAGTCGTTATATCAGCCATCTTTCCCTAACTTGGCTTCCTCGCCAAGCACTCAGAGTGGTTTAGCCGGCCATAGGAAATGCCTCTAAACCCATGGTTACCATCAAGATTTTGATCGCAAGGGGGATAACATGCATAAATGATCCTCTGGGCTCCCAAAAAACTCAAACTCAGCAACTTCTAGATAGGAATACGTGGAAATGGCATATTCCAGAGTGTAGCTAGTCAATACTCCCTTCCACTAATGATCTATAGCACGGTCCATGTTAGATCAACATCTTACAAGTTTTGATATGTTTCTTAGGTCCAAGGGTGTGACTTATAATACCACCCCAATCTAGATGTATAAGTTGAGAGCCATTCAAATAACTCTACTGGGAAATAGTAGAAGAAGGTTTCGTACAACTCATGATAAAGAGTGTCCTCCACCCATCTTCATGTGTTAAACCCAGGTCCAGTATTGAATCTTTGAGTGAATTCATCCTTTGTGCTTTTAAACCAATCTTCAACACCTTCAAGTGTTAAGCACTCCACCATCACTTTTTACACAGATCATGATGTATGCCATGTTCCACTACAACTTCAAAAAGAGGTCCCAAAAATGGAACCAAGATGTAGTCATTTTTACACCCCACCAAGAACAAGGGAACCTCATGCGCGCCAGCCTATCACCTAGTGGGTGCTGGGTGCTCACCCGAGGCACGTGAGAGGGATCCGAGTCTCTCTTTTATGTGAGTTTAGTGGAAGGCATAATTCATGATTCTAACTTAGTGATTTAACAGACATGAAAAGCTATAGAGCTCAGAATGGCTTCTACACCCCTTCAGTCATAATAGAAACAAAGCGCGCAATAGAATTAACTAGAACTAGGAAGTTGTAAATCCATAATTAGACTAACATTCAAGTAAGGTTCATGATTATACAAGATCAAAAGCATAGTAGAAACATGTAGATAATACAGGAAGGAGATCTTAATATAAACATAGTGGTAACCTTATCATATTCATTCATAGTCTTACTACAAAGCATCATAGAGAGGCAAACCATGGTCATACACCATATCTGGATCCATACATGTATGCTCACAAAACAAAATTTTCATTCCCCCTTCCCTCATTACATCCTTCCTAGAATCATCTACCCATTCTATCCCATAGTTCTCACAGTAATTCTACAGAGCTCCGCTACCTCGCTTGTGTCTTCTTTCTTTTTCCAAGGGCATGTGTATAAATAGACATCTGGGCTCTAAAAAACTCCTCTGTAACCTTAGATATGGTCCCAAGTGTCAAGGTGTGGGTTTCCCCAGGCGCATGCCTCTCCATGTCATGATTAACTTTTTGGATCTTCCTATCACAAGGTATATTCCTACCAGGACACCCTGCCACCAGGCTGGAACCTTATCCAAACGGAACACGTTCTTCATGTGTTCTGTTCCCAAAAGGCCAAAAATGGCTAAGTCCCGAATTGTTCTTTACATGAGCACGCGTCCTTGGTTCTCCAAGAACCCCTTTTGAATTATTCCTTGTGTGCTCCCTCCAGCCGTGTGCATGCCTATGTGCCTTTAAGATTTGGTAGCTACATTAGGGGCCCAACACTAACTCTCATAAACATAGAGATGGTAGGTGATACATAAGCCTAGAAATTGATGTATAATATCATGGTCCTCTCCCTACCTTAGAAAATGATGAGGATATTATAGAACTCATGTATGCCTAAGAAGAAAAATTCCTCAACATCATCATAAGTTGGGAAAACTTATCTAAGACACCTATACACTTTTTTATTATGTCGCTACTATTGATCTTAGCTAAGAAAAGTAGGTAGCTAGCCCAAAGCCCCATATCATTTCCAAGATGACAATGTTATGTTGGTTGAATCAACCATTAGTGTACATCTTGATGATGATCCCACACATGTAGTCATGTTTGGTGATTGTTTTCCTCACTTACATGAGTGCCACATAGAAATATTATGAAAACATGAAGAATTATTCACATGGGGATATACTTCGATTAAATGATATTACGGCATTGATCCCGAAATAGTCTCTCATAGTATCATTACCCATCTTGATGCCATATTCATTTTTCAAAAGATAAGGAAATTCCCTCCCAAGATCAACAATTTATGTCATAAAGAAATCATCAAACTCTTAGACAAAAAATCATTCGTATGGTGGACTATTCTAAATGGGTGTCCAACATCATCCTGGTTCAGCAGAAGGCCACTTTGTCCATATTTATTTGCATTGAATTTCTAAACCTCAACCTTAATTTTCATGAGGATAACTTTCCTTTACCCTCCATTGATGCCATCATCGATGCCATAACAGGGTACGAAATGTTATCTCTTATGGATGGGTTCTCGGGGTATAACCAAATTCATATTACTTCCAAATATTAACACAATACTACCTTCGAGTATGGAATGGGGCACCTACTACTATGTAAAAATACCCTTTAGACTCAAAAATTCTAGCACAACATATTAGTTTTCCATGACACACATTTTCCATGATCTCATATATAAAATAGTCAAAGTCTACGTTGATGATCTACTCATCAAATATCAACACATTGATGATCATGCTCATGACTTAGAAATTTCCTTAGGATGCCTTTACAAATACAAGGTTCACCTCAATCCCAGAAAATACATATTTGGGGTGACATGGGAAAACTCCTAGGATTCTTAGTATCTAAACGTGGTATCAATGTCGACCCAACAAATATTAAATCTATCCTTGACATGCCATGACCATCCTCCATAGCAGACATACATAATTTTATAAGAAAACTTGGGTAATCCGATGATTCATCCATGAGTTTATCCATCACACTTATGTTATAATATCCTACTTCAAAAATCTACCAAACTAGAGTGGACCAAAATATTGTCAACAAGCATTCGACAATATGAAACACTCTTTATCCTCATTACCAACCTTATAACCTCCTTCACCAGATCAACCTTTTCTACTATACACCTCTTCCACTTCGGTGTATCATTACGTAGGAAAAATTTAGCACTAGGAGGTGGAAAAGGAAAGAAACACATCATCTATTATGTTAGTCGAGCCCTATTAGACTATGAAACACGATATACATCCATTGAGAAATATTTTTTTCCATATACTACACAACTATGAAGTTACGTCACTACATGTTATATTAAACCACTTATGTTACTATCCATACAGATCCCTTACGGCACTTCTTCTCACATGCTATCCTTCTCATGGATCGCATAGGGAAGTAGATGTCCCTTCTTATGGAATTTGACCTCCACATCATCACATGTCATAATAGACCGGTTAGTTAGCGCCTTATCTTTGTTTCTCAACCCATTCATGATGCATTACCTATGAGGATATCTTCCTCATTGGGGGTATAGAAAATGCCATTTCCATCAAATAATACTTGATGAGCCCAAGAAATAGCCCATTTTATACAATATTTGACATTATTTTTCTTTGCATGTATAAAGTGGATCTAAGTGTAATTTCTAAACTTATGGTTTATTTAAGATAAAATAGAGAGTATATATCATGGTTATTTATTTATAATTAATTGTTATCTTTATGTTATTTATTTATAATGATTATTATTGGGAAAATATGTCAATTTATGCGCATGCATTTTAAACTTTGCTATAATTGTGGAATAAGGAATTTTGAGCACTAAGCACCAGCTATAAAACTAGCCTTGGAGGATCTTCAAAATCTCTCATATCATCTCCAGAGATTGTTATTTCATCACTGCATTAGCTCTAGAGGTTCTTTCACTAGCTCCGGAAATGTTCAATAGTTCTATGAGTGACTCCTTAAGCATATGTTTGGGAAACAATGAAAAATAGTCATCAAGAATATACCCAAACCAAAATCTGATTGCATATTCAAATTCCTCTCGAAAAATTATGCAAGTTAAAAAAACCATCTTGATTTGAGTTTGTATGCAAAAGTTATAGTCATTTTAAGAATGCTTCTAGAGTCTTCCTAGAATGCTCCAACTTTGAAGCAAGTTCCTCTAACTCACTTCAGAGTTCCTCAACTCACTTCGGAGTCTCTTTGGAATGTTTCAGAGTCTCTTTGAGAATGCTTCAGTCTCTTTGAGAATGCTTTAGAGTGGATTATTATAGCTTCGAAGTTGGATATTAGAGCTCTAAGGATGAATACTAGAGTTACGAGATGAGCATAACTCCAAGGGTGGCATTGTTATCTATTTTTGGAATTCATTCTAAAAATAGATATTTCTATAAGTATTTTATTATTTGTAAAATAAAAGAGAATCAATATTCATTTTGATTCTCAAACAATAAAGTAATAGAATCAGATTATTAGTTGGAGTTAGATAATCTCTCTCCATATTTTGTGGAGATTAATGCTTTTTTGGATAGATTACAATCTTAGTTGATAAAGATGTATTCCTTAAAATAAGGAGTGGGTTGGAAGCATGCAATTATAAATGTAACCTCCCACACCTTTGAATGTAATCTCCATTTTTCTAATTAATTCAATATGATATTTCATTTTTACATTTTGTAAATAGTATTGAGTAAAGTCCTCTTCTAAGGATTGAGATGGCCACTCATTCTAAGGAAGAGGGATATGTATATTCATGTTTTCTTATTTTCCATTATGTAAATATATTTATTTTTGTCTTTTTATTTGTTTTATGTAATTACTATTGTGTTGTACAATCTTTAGTAATCTTGCAGTGTATTCTATCTTTATGTTTTATTTCTAGTTCAATAATTTCCCTTCTTTGCAAGTTTTATTTCATGCAATGTGTGATTTTAATTTTGTGTAATGTGTGTTTCAATTCCATGCAATATTTACTTCCTTTCATCCAAAGTGTGTTTTTAATTCCCTTTAGTGTGATTTTTAATTCATGCAAGTGTGGATTTGGTAGAAGGGACCATTTACCAAGATCTCTCTCTCCTTTTGCATATAGCCTTCAGACACCACCCCTAGATTGACATTCTTTAATGTTGAGGATTGACAACCCTCATCACTAATACTATAGCTTTAGGACTATCTTGAGGCACAATCATATAACACGAGTCTTTGAAGTGCTTCCCCTAGCTAAAAACAAACCAACAACAAAAATCATCATGGAGGAGGTCACCATTGATCTCCATGAGGATACATGGATGCTCCAATCAATAGGGAAAAGTACCTCCAAGGATTTTGGGTAGGCTATGTACTCACAAAATCCTCTAGCCAAAATTTCTCTCTTTCCTATCAAATTGAGTTCGAAATCACCAATAACATGGTGGAATATGAGGCTCTTATCTTAGGTATATAAGTCATCGCCTTAACCAAGAATGTATCCTATCTTCATGCTAAGGGGGATTTTCAATTAACATGTTGAAAGGTTAGTGGTACATATCAATGTCACAGTAAAAACCTTAAATATTTGTTTCATTGAAATGTTGTAGATAATGAAATAGATAAGGGTAAATAGGTCAAGGAGGAATACCTAGTCACATGGTTGAAGGTTGAGTGTGCACGTTTCTGATTTCTGATCCAAAATGATTGTGTGAGCTTCCTTTTGGCTAGGAGGAACTACCTATAATACAAAACAAGACCACAAGATACAATTAATAGAAAAATTTAGTGGATTACCTAACATGAGATAGATCCAGAAGTGTGATACTTCCTCAACGGTTGTTGATCAATCCACTGATATATAAATCAATATAAAATAACTGAACATGCAAATAAAATAATCTAATGCTAGTGTTATGATTTAGGTATCTCAGATTACTATCAGTGTCAATCCAATTAAATGCTTAGTAATTAAATTGGTGAAGGTCCTGGGTCAGGTTACAAGTTGGGTAGGTGGTCTGAGGGTCACAAACAGGGTCTGGGTAAGATTTGGTGTAGTTTGGGTTGATTTTGGATGATTAGGAAGCTTTTTGGTTAAGGTAGTTTACCAAGAAAAGAGACAATTTTGGTTAGGGTGTGACTGATGACGGTTCAAGATGACCAATATCTAATATGGATAATGGCAGAATGTCGAAAGTGGGTGTCTAGGCTCTCTTTGTGTTTGCATAAAGGGTTGGGAAGGTCTGTGGTGAGGTTGTAGGTGGGGTAACAAGTTTGGGTGAGGTTTTTGTGAGTTTTGGGGGTTGTTAGGGAGGTTTAGTGAAAGTTTACAAGAGACACAATAATCGACGTTAGTTTGGTGACTAATGCCGGTGAAGAGGAGAAACCGACAATGGTTAAGGTAACCGGCATCGGTAGGGGTGAAATGGTAGTAATTAAATAAACCTAGTTTTTAGACTTCTCTGTGATTACACAGAGAATGGAGGGAGGATGGTTGGGTTCATAATAAATTTAGGAAGACTCATGGATGTCAACAGATCAAGTACGAAGAGCCGAAGGAAGGATATGGATGGTAGGTTGGGTAGATTGGTAAAAGGTGGGATGGAGGAATGTAGGAAAGAAAAAGATCTAATAACAAAAGATAAAGAACCTATTAATTTAAGTGAGTATTGAATGATGCAAATCAAATACACTTACTTGTATTTACAGGTCTGGTTGGTGAAGGATGGTAGTGGTTGATCCATGAATAATTTTGTGGTCAGTTCCATGGTAGTACTTCTCAGAGTGCTCTTGTGAATGCTAATGCCTCTAGATGAGTATCGGTGCTTTCTTGAGCTTGTGATTGAGTGTATTCCATAATTTTGATGTTGATAAGTCTCTGGTTCGTGCTTGAATACAAGAGATCTCCCAAAACATTAGAATGACCAACCTGGGTAAAAGGTTACAAAATTGTATATAAGGTAACCGATGACGGTTAGACTGTCTGACGTCGGTTGAGGGTTAAGGTTAGGTGGGAAATCCTAGGTTTTCCAAAAATAGGCAAATCCTTGCTATTTTTGGTGTGCTCTGATTATCTAGGTCTCAAGTGAGGGTTAGCATTTAGATAAGTGGGAATATTGTTGGAGAAGGAATAAGACTTTAATGTTAGGGTTAGACTAAGTCCTAGTTGGTTAATATAAGTGGAGACTCAATCCTAGTTAATTAATAGACTAAGAATAAGTCCATGATGAGGTGTCTAGGTGATGTGGCTAGGTGAGGTGTAAATTAATTTAATTAAAGTAATTAAATTAGTTAATAGTGTGAGGATGAGCATTAATTCAATTATAAGTAATTAAATTAATATGAATGCGGGGTAAGGGGTCATGGTTAGGTGAATACATTATGTTAATTAATTAAAGGGGACCAAGGGAGTGTGACCCAAATTTGGTGTCTACAAGATTATTATGAATTAGTCCAAGAGTTCATGTCATGATTCACTTCATTTACCATAGAATCAATCCCACATGAACATAATGCCTTTGATGATTCTTTGGACACATATAACACTCAATTTTAGTCACATTATGATTATCGAGATGAGCATTTTATAATAAAAATCCATCAAACCCCAACTACTTCAACTCCTCAAGACATCCAAGATGTTTTTCAAATCGAGCCACACAACCCTACATAGGACCCTTGATATGCCGACATCCACCAACTAATATAATACCGCACATACCTAGATGGTACTAAACCCTAAATGCAAATACGAATACACAAAAAGGATCTCAAATACATACTTAAGGATGACATATTATATTATCATAACTTTGAAGGTACCCTACTCTAATGTGTTAACAAAGATGAGGTTCCCCTTGTCTTAGAGAAAGTGCATTGGGGAACTTGTAGTGGCCATTATAGTGGTCATGCTATTGCATGCAAGTTCCCTCGTATGGGTTATTATTGGCCTATAATAGAATATGATGGTCAAACCTTTACAAAAATATGTTGAACTTGCCAATTTCATGAGAAATTGATTCAATCCCCTCCAACTCGAGCCGCAATATATCTTAACTCCCGGCCCTTCACTATACGAGGATTGAATTACACTGGGAAATTACCTCGCCTCAAGATGGTGATTTTTCCATCATCACAACCATGGATACTTAACTAAATGGGTTGAAGCCACACCCACTAATATGTTTGAACTTACTACATATAAATTCATCCTCAATCAAATCATTTTCCACTTTGGAATTCCCCACACCATCATATTTGACAATGGTGGGAGTTTCAAATGCAAATAAATGAAGCAAATTTTGCTAAATTTAAAATCAAACATCGATTCTCAACACCATATCATCCACAATGCAATGGACAATCCAAATCTATGAACAAAATTCTCAACAAAATATTAGAAAAGATGATCCGTGAATCACACACAAATTGGCATATAAAGCTATATCCTACATTATGGGCTTATTGTTATCACCGAATCACAACACCCTCTATTTTGTACAAGTGTGTGCGCTTGAGCTCATGGTGTGACTGGGTAACATGTGTACTATATCCAAGTTGTGGGACTTGCTACTTGAGATATACCTGCAAAGAAATATTGTTCTTCTTCCTAATCCTAGTGCAAACTAACTCTATTGAGAGAAAATTACTGAATACTCCTAAAATATCACTTCTAAGGGACCAAGGAGAGAGAGATAACATGCAATTAAAGAAAACTAATCTACAGAGGTGATGCACCAAAATAAGGGTATGAGAATAACTTCCCAATGTGTGAAAATGGAAGCAAAACCTAGGTTAGAAAGGGTGATGATAGTTCTCCACAATCCAACAACACTATTCACCACAAAATCTCCAACAAACACAATAATAATAATGGATCCTGCAAGAGCATATAATAGAAACAATATATCTACAATAAGATTGAAGAGGAAAGAAGTATGCAACAAACAAAACAAGGGAAGATACATCCACAACTTGCATCTATTGCTTAATGGGTATGCACAGTTAGAACTCTTACAAATGAAAGACCTAAATTGTCATGCAAGGAGTCCACTACAAAGGTATGTAGCACATTGGCTTCACAAAAAAAATGTGCATATTTTTATACTCAAATCTTTCCCCTTTCACAATGAGCCCAACATTTCAATTTATAGAAAATTGAGAGGAGAGAGAGGGGGGATGCAATTCCTGAAATTCACTTTTCAACCAATTGCAAGTCATGATAAATGAGTGTAGTTGGTGAATATCGACCTAAAAAAGAAATCTAAAAGTGTCTCATAACCTATAACAATGAAAGAATGATTGTTCATCCCCATTAAATGTTGTTCAAACCACTATCTAGCAACCAAACTGAATTGGGATTGTTTTCCTTAAAAACCACCATAAAATTTTCATCAATTTATACATTTCTTCATTGTTGTGCAGTCCGGATTTGATCCATGATTTCAATGAGACCAATTTTGTGTGATTCCATTAAGGGATGCAAAAGTCATGGATTTTTGGGCACTTGCAACTATTTTTGGAAATCACCAAGCTTGATTGTTCTATGGAATGGGAAATTAATTTATTGGTTGGAAATCATAATTTAAATTATTTCTTCTCCCTTCTATAGTTTTACATAATTATTTGAAATGATTTGGAATTTTATATTTGGTGGGCCCTATTTGATTTTTCTAAATCATTTTCTTGCTTTGAGTTGGGAATCTATTTCTTTTAACACTTGGCATGAACATAGCTAGCTCGACATATAGCTTGTTGAGATGGATCTCCTCTCTATTCATCCACGCCAAGACCCTTCACCGCAAATAATTCAATTAACTCCACATCAACCTTTACTTATCGGTTTCCCCTTCATACACATCAAATTGCTTACAAATACCATGATAATCCCCTTGTTAGCTCGGAGGCTTCTCTCACCTTGTTGCACCGCTTTCTACCAATCCACTTGCCTTCACGGTGAGACCCTATATTCAACCAATGCGCCAACCTATATTATAGCTCCATGAAAACCTCTCACCAAGTCATCCTCTGCTTGCTTATTTTTGTGGGGTTTCACTTAACACGACCCACTTTCCTCGAGTGTAAGTCGGGCCTAAAAATCCCGATTCACCTGCACATGGGCCACGTGCATGCTTCGCCCACACCGGATTCCCAAACGTATTGACCATCCTCTCTAGGCCATTAATCAACTTGACACCCATGTTCCTTCCTCATCGCTGATCTCGTGACTTCATTTCTTCCTCATCTCGTGGGCCTCCTAGGCTTGTTACCTCCACCATACCCACACGCACTCTATTTGGCCATTTTAGCCTTTTCATACACAACCGACCCAAGTGCCATTCATGTCATATAGTTCTACTTTCCCCACATGACTTGACTATGTCAAGATCATCTTTTCCCCATGCGTGAGGCCCAAATGCAACCGTGCCACTTGGGACAATTTCTCCCTTCGGTTGTAAGGCTTCCACTCCAAACTTGGCCTTGGCTCCTTTATACTTCACCAAAGCTCGATAAGTGTTTGATCTAATGTGGAGCTCAACCAAATACCAAGTAACTTGTCTACAATATTTAACTCTCCCTAGACTTGGATGGATCAACCTTCCTATGATGGACTCTCCATGGATGGGCGCCGAGTTGCTTAACCAATCTTGCCATGTATAGAGTATAGCTCACCTCCAAGAGCTTGAATTGGCGAAGAAAACCTTTTGAACCTTTATATTAAACTCTCAAACATCTTGATCTGATCCAATTTCTTAGTATTTGTGTCATGGACTTTCAAAAATGACTTGACCTCTCCTTACCATTACATTTTCTCAACCGAGCTTCCACTTGAAAAATTTGTTAAGCATTACTCAAAAATAGCTTGACTCTGGTTAAATACCCTACAACTCACATTGAGTTTTGTAAACCTACACCATTTTGTGTGAGTTCGGTCTTGTTTTTTAAAATAGTTGGCCTTTGTGTTTATTGGCTTACAAATTCATTCCCTTCAATCAATCTTTACAATGATATGCCAAAAAATTATAAATGACTCGATGGCTATGACATGGATGAACTCGTAGTAAAAAATACATTCCCATGAACCTCTTAACTTGATTAAGTTTGTTACTACTATCCTGACGAGCCAAGCCAGATCGAAGAGATTGGTGGGGGAACTCACTGTCTTCAGTATCCTGATAGGGAACTTAACCACCTAAACCTTATATGAGCTTGACCACCTAAAAACACTACTTTTAGTGAAAAATCACAGCACGCCCAAATGGCCAAATATGTGAAGTGGTTAAAATGGGGCATTCAGTGTGATTGCATAACATTGGATCATCTCTCAAGCTGTGGGACTTACAAAACTTGAGATGGACCTCCGAGAAAGCCGGTTCTTTCTTCCTAATCTACCTGCCATGAGCTACTCTAATGCAGGAAAAACTAAACTATCCTAATCTAACCATTCCAAGGAACCAGAGAGAAAGAGAGGGTGAAAGAAAATCCTACACTAAAGTGGTGATACACTAGAGAAGGAAAGGGGTGAGATGCTCTATTGAGGGAGGATGAAATAGGGGAGAAAGGAAGATGGGAAGGTTAGACAAAAGTGACACAAACCTAGACCCTAATCCATGATCAAAACACATGAAACACAACACCCTACACCTGCAAATGTGAAATACATGCACAGAAAATAGATTTTAAAGGGAGAGGCATGGAGAGACAACAAAACAATGCAAAGGGTTGAAGAAACACCACAAAAAAAAGTTTATTGCTCTATATGGGTGCACAGACCATTACGTTTCTACTTAGAGGCACAAAAATTCTTTCTAGGTGTAGGAGAAGGTTTTCAACTCAAAATGGAGTCGGAAAAAAATTTGATAGAGTTTCCCTCCACCTAGAATAATATCTTTTGTTAAACGAGAAGTGTTACAATATATAGAAAGAATAAGAGAGAGAAGAGGGAAAAGTCGAATCCTACTTCAACTACCACAGGATATGCATTGAATCCTACCTTGAAGACTCAACCACTATCAATCAATTCCCTTTTCAAATCCACCCCAAATCTGTCAATTTTGGCTCCCTCTGTCTATCCAATGATATTGAAGAAGAATGGTGGATCAATCAAATCAGATTTGGTAGTTGGAGAAATTGGGCTCTATATTAATGGCCTGGAAGATGTTTTCCCATTTTCACCCACCAACGCCTACAAAAAATGATATTTTATGTTTCCAAGGCATAGAGGGCATCGAGATGTTTCCAAAAAATCTTCTCCCACCCAAATCTGAGTTCTCAGTCAAAAGATATGGTCATTTGAATTTTTGGGTCGCGGGCACGTAATATTTAAATGAGTCTGTCTGTACTGGGTCCACGTGGCAGCTCTACACTCGTTTGAGATTTGACTCCTTCCTTCACTCTTGGAATAGCACCCATGTGACACGTGGTGGCATCCGCAGGTTTCCCTATTTCCTTTGTATTCTTCTTGAGTCTTTTCCACGGGCAGAGGCACTGTATCCGACCCAAGACACGTGGAGGCTTTGTGCATGTTTAGAAACTACCCCAAACTTTACCTTTGGAGTAGCACAGATATGACACATGGAGACCTCCGTGGGCCTTTGGAATTTTCAACGGTCGCCCTCACCTTTTCGGGCTCTAGGACATGTGGAAGGCCCATGCTCATTTGACAACCTACTCGGGTCCCTGCTTTTGAATGTGTGTTGTTTGGACACCTAACACCTTCCACCTACATTCATTACTTATCCATTTTGGGCCCGTTCTCCTTTTTACCTCATTTACCATTGGCTACATGGAGGGCTGGCACAAGTTTGAGTCTCCACCTTGGGCTCCCATTTTGGAATTGCATTGAGCCGACACTTGGCACCTTCCACCGAGTCAAGAATTTTTCAATGGCTAGTGTAACTTTTGGAGCTCACATGACACATGGAGGCTTAACAGCCTACCCCTTTAGTTTTAAATTTTGAGAGTTAGTTTTAAATTTTGGAGGTGTGCCATTTGGACACTTGGCAGCTTCCGCTATATCCTCCATACTTAGTCGATTTTAGGGTCCGTCCTGAACTATTTCAGAGCCCGAAGACTTTGAATCTTCACCGTTTATTTTCCTTTGAGTCTCTAGTTCCTTTGAAACTACTTGGCCTCCTTCCCCGACCATGCTATTCCATTTCCGAGCCTGCCTATAATTTGTTTGTTGGATTTGAGGCATAGATTCGCTTAATAGAGCCGTTTCTTGAATTTCTTCTTGCACGAGGTTGTTTGATCTTTTGCAGGCCCCGCCACTCCATTGTAGAGTCCCTCTGCAACTTGTTTTTCATTTTGGAATGTGATCTCATAGGTCTCGAGTCATTTCCTTCATAATTTCCTTATGTGTTAGACTTGTCTTGACCAAATTTTCCATGGGGGAAAATTTGGGATAACAATTTGGTGACACAGGGGACATTTGCACGCTAGATGAATGGACTAGTGGCCTTGAAGCATCCATTGGGAAAGAAGTCAAGAATGATGGTCTGATACTGAATCCTTCTTATAAAATGGAATCCCTAACTACCTAAACTTTTTTGAACTCTTCCTGACTCTAAACCCACTTGTACGTTTGCACTCTCAATTTTCATAAGAAAATCTTGAAATGGAGTTTCTGAGAGTAGAAAATTATATTGACCTGGGGCTTTCATTTTTCCATGAATGGACTATTTCTAATACATATTTTAGTTTCTCTGCATTTGCTTCCTTTTGGAACTAGCAACTGTTACAGATAGCTATGAGTCTTCTTTCCATGAATATTGAAGAGCCTGGCCTTGTGCACCTTCGGAGAAATACAAAACTTATGTACAAAGACCAAATCATACATGCCTCAAATGAGACATGCACAAAGTGTGCATAAGCACTTCTTACGCTTGAAACAAAGTCTACCTCTACTACTAAACTAACTAGCGAGAAAGAATGATAAACAAAGCTTGCTATAGGTAGGAGAAGTAGCTTCCATTTCTCAAAAGGGGCAGCCAAGAAAATTATTTGACACTAAATATAACTACCGTATGAGTGAAAAACTCGACAATAGGCCGGTCCTCTACCCAAATCATCAAGGTATCAACATTAATGTAAAATACCTCTTCAAACTGATTTGCATTGAACTCTTGGAGGTATTAATGGTGACCCTTGGTACTTTGATGCTCATCCTGATGCCCTGAAGTAGGCATGAATGGTTTTGGCTTCTCCCTTGGCTCCAATGAAGCCAAGTACCTGATTAGGCATGGCTTGATCCTTTGATGTGCCCATTTATCTGAAATTCAACTTAAAACATGGAGTCTTCTTGTGGAGCTTATTGGATGGATGGTGTGAGAGGGATGGTGATATTCTCTTGCTTTTTCCTTCCTCCTCCTTTGAAGAACATGGAAGATCAAGATCTTCCAACCTTGGTTCTAGAGGGCCATTATGGAATGCAGGCTTTTGCACTTGGATGTTCTCCTTCATGGAAGCAAGTTCATGTTCTTGGAATGTGGAAGATGCAGGAAAAAATGGTGTTATCTCCTCAAGCTCCTCTTCATTAAAAAATATTCCAAGTCCGATAGAATTCTGCCTCCTTGTTGTCATATTTCATGTGCTCTACCTCCTCCATGGTGTCCTCCTGATTTGCAACTTGATCACCATGGCTCCCTTCACTCTCAAACATGAAGTTTGAAAGATCAAACTCTTCTTCAACATCAAAGCTTGAAGGGGATGAAGTGGGAGGAAGAAATGAAGGTTCTTCTATAACCTGCTCCAAACTTGGAGCCTTTAAAACTGTATGGTCCTCCCCCATCATGGGTTCATCAATCAAATCAGGCCCTTGAATGAAAAGCAAAAAATATTTAATGATGCTTTCTTCATTGAGTGGCATCAACACTAATTTGATCTCTCCCACTTCTCCCCTTCAATGGGGCTTGGAGCTTATTTTTCCTCCTCTTTAACTAGTTGGGTAGCTTGGATTAGATCAAAATTCTCTTTAGATAGAGTGCCATTAGGTACAATGCATTCGGAGAAAATATTACTTGTTGGTCTTCTTCTTCTTGTTTTTTCTCTTGTTCTACTAAAACTCATCCTTAGCCACCATTGGCTCTTCAACCTTGACCTCCTCTATGGGTTCGACCATCAAAGGGATCTTTGTAAACCCAAATTTGGTAGCCTAACTCTTTAGATTGTCTGTCATTTCTTTCCCGTTGGGCCTCTTCTTATTGTTCTCCTTGACCGGATTCTTGAGTCTCTTCCCAACATGGGCTTGGGAAAGTAAGAGGAATGGTGGGTTGGGGTTCAACTAGATTTATAATTGTTTTTGGTGGGAAGGGAGGTGAAACTTCTTGTTTGTTTGGAGGGGATGACTATTTGGAAGGGAAAAGGAGAGAGGAATTGAAATGGGGTGGAAGACTAGGGAATGGAGAAATGGAATCAACTCTTGGGGCGTAAACTAGGAAGCTTGGAAATCGGAGCTTGGGGGTTGAGATGGTGTTGCTTGAGAAAGAGTAAAAGAAAAACTATGAGATGGTGGGCTTACCCATTAACAAGGTTGTCTTGACTCCAACTCATAAGCCTCGATCTCCTCACCATTGTGCAAGTTGGGGAAAATTTCAACCATGAAGTCTAGCTTCTCTGAGCCCACACTGAGGGCTGTAATGTCTTGGAAAAAGGGCCTTCCCATGGACAAGGTGCCTACTGCAACCAATCTTGAATGCCTTCATTTGTGATATGCCCCTTGATTGAACCATGCCACCTCCGTTTTTTGAATTTTACCCAATAAACCAACATTCTCCTCATGGTTGTCACCATCAGATGTGTCCCATTGTTTTTGATAAGCTACATGGCCAAACTAAATTTGACCTTGCTCATATGGGTAAGCATAATGGTCTTGAATCTGATTATAATGCTGATTTGGAGGAGTTAGGAAATGCATTGGAGGTGAACTACATTGCTGTTGTAAGTGTGAGTTCCATGAAGGGAATGAAGTCATGATTGCACAACCTCATGGAATGGGAGAAAATGAAAGAGATGGAAGAAGAAAATGGATGAAAATGAGTGGAAATGGATGGAAAAGGTCTACAACTCAAAGAATGGGTTTTTGACCAGATGGAGTTGCCATATGTGCTTGCATGTGCCTCAAAAGGCTGAATCCCACCAAGAACACATCAACTTGATGAAATAAAGTGAAGACCTCTTGTCCCACCGGGTGTGCCAAAACTGTTAGTGCAAAATCACAGCACCCCCGAATGGCCAAAGATGTGAAGTGGTTAAAATGGGGCATTCGTGATTGCATAACATTGGATCATCTCTCAAGCTGTGGGACTTGCAAAACTTGAGATGGACCTATGGAGAAAGCTAGTTCTTGCTTCTTAATCTACCTACCACAAGCTAATCTAATGCGGCAAAAAAGACTAAAACATCCTAATCTAACCATTCCAAGGAACTAGAGAGAAAGAGAGGGTGAAATAAAAGCCTACACTAAAGTGGTGATACACCAGAGAAGGAAAGGGGTGAGATGCTCTATTGAGGAGGATGAAACAAGGGAGAAAGGAAGATGGGAAGGTCGACAAAAAGTGACACAAACCCAAACCCTAATCCATGATCAAAACTCCATGAAACACAACACCCTACACCTACAAATGTGAAATACATGCACATAAAATAGATTTGAAAGGGAGAGGCACAAAGAGACAACAAAACAATGCAAAGGGTTGAAGAAACACCACAAAAACACATTTTATTGCTCTATATGGGTGCACAGACCATTACGTTTCTGCTTAGAGGCACAAAAATGCTTTCCAGGCGTAGGAGAAGGTTTTCAACTCAAAATGGAGTCGGGAAACAAATTTGACAGAGTTTCCCTATGCCCAAAATAATCTCTTTTCTCAAACGAGAAGTGTTACAATATATAGAAAGAATAAGAGAGAGAAGAGGGAAAAGTTGAATCCTGCTTCAACTACCGTGGGATATGCATTGAATCCTAGCCTTGAAGACTCAACTGCTATCAATCAATTCCCCTTTCAAATTTACCCCAAATTTGTCAATTCTAGCTCCCTTTGTCTCTGTCTTCATTATTAAAGAAGAACGGCGGATCGAATCGAATCAGATCTGGTAGTTAGAGAAATCGGGATCTGTATTAATGGCCTAGAAGAGATTTTCCCATTTTCACCCACCAACTCTTTGCAAAAATGATATTTTACGTTTCCAAGGCATAGAGGGCATCGAGACATTTCCAAAAAATCTTCTCCTCACATGCTGCACCTGGCAAAAAATATGAGTTCTCAAATTTTGCCCAAATATATGGTCATTTGAATTTTCGGGTCGCAGCGCTTTAAAATTTAAATGAGTCTATATGTACCGCTCCACGTGGAAGCTCTATGATCGTTTGATATTTTAATCCTTCCTTCACTCTTAGAATAGTGCCCATGTGACACGTGGCACTATTCATCAAATGGCAGAGTTTCCTATTTCCTTTGTATTCTTCTCGAGTCTTTTTCGCAGCAACAGGCACTGCGCATCCGACCCAAGACACGTGGAGGCTTTGCACATGTTTAGAAACTACCCCTAGACTTTACCTTTGAGTAAATTTTGATGGATACGAAATCATGTGGAGACCTCTCATGCGGCCTTTGGAATTTTTAATGGTTTCCCTCACCTTTCAATCTCTGGGACATGTGGAAGGCCCATGCTCATTCGACAACCTCGCTCAGTCTCTCTCTCATCCCACTTTTGAATGTGCGCTATTTGGACACCTGGCGCCTTCCACCTACATTCATTACTTAGCTATTTTGGGCCCATTCTCCTTTTGACCTCTATTGACCATTGGTTATGTGGAGGGTTGTGCAAGTTTGAGTCTCCACCTTGGGCTCCCATTTTCGATCATGCGATGAGTCGACACTTAGAACCGTCCTACCGAGTCAAGAATTTTTCAACGACCGGTGCAACTTTTGGAGCTCAATGTATGGAGGCTTAGCGTTTGTTTTAGCCTACCCCTTTGGTTAAAATTTTTGGAGGTGCACCATTTGGACACTTGGTAGCTTCCACTATATCCTCCATACTTCATCGATTTCGAGGTCCATTCTCGAACTATTTCAAGCCCTCGAAGACTTCAAATCTTCACCGTTTATTTTATTTTGAGTCTCTCGGTTCCTTTAACACTACTTATCCTCCTTCCCGGACCTCAAGTTATTCCATTTCCGTCCCGCCTGTAATTTGTTTGTTGGATTTGAGGAACGGATTCACTCGATAGAGCCGTTTCTTGAATTTCTTCTTGCACGGGGTTGTTTTATCTTTTGTTGGCTCTGCCACACCATTGTAGAGTCCCTCTATATCTTATTTGTCATCCTGGAATGTGAGCTCTTAGGTCTGAGTTGTTTCCTTCATAATTTCCTAATGTGCCGGACTTACCTTGACCAAATTTTCTTAGGGGGAGAATTTGGAATAACAACTACATTGCACCTAATTTTATACTTGGAAAACTCAATGCATTCTCGAGAGCTTGGTACCAATAAGATTCTCATATAGAACAATTCGACCTTCAACAACAAAAACTCCTAAGTGATGAGAGTACCCTTAGCCAAAGTTTCTTCTAGCTCGATCGTATCATATCTATACTAGCCTAGTGGTTTTGAATATATTGGGTGTGTATGAGGTAGCTCACTCCTTTACAATTAGCATGGTGTGAGTGATCACCCATTCTCCCATATATGAAACAACTCATTTGTGATCATTTGTATAGCTCGCTCCTCTCTAAGATCATCCATACCAATGTATCCCATCACTAATTTAGTCGACTTGGTTCGGTGATGAAATAGCTCATCTAGTTTTTCTAGCTTAGTTAGACTTTGGAGAAACTTGTTGGTGTTTATTAACTTTCTTAAACACAAAAATAGTCCTCTTTAATCAATCGATATCCTTATCAACGGATAGCTTGGCCCATATCTTAGTTACACTAATTTTACCAAGAACTCGGTGGGTTTTCATGGCTCACCATGTGTTCAATATTATTTGATATCTCGATGAGCATCCTGCTTTAAGCTGAAAAATTATCCAACCCATCTAGCTCAATTGCATGGTATCTTAGTGATGAGGAGTAATTCATGCACCAACGTGGAATTTAGCTTTGCACATTTGGAATAGATGGGTCAAGAGCTTCTCTTTAGCTCACTTTTCCTAGAACAAACTCTCCTTCCATGAATGGACTCAATTAAGGTCCAACTCACCGAGTTTTTCAAGGCTCCAAAAAAATACCTCTAATCTTTCTTTTACAACCTTTATGGATTTTAAAATTCTAGGGAACTATGGAGTGCTTGAGATGTATATAGGTGAATTGTTAATTTTTCCAATCTTTCCACAAGTGGGTACCATCATGCAACCACTTTAGGTACACCCCTTTGTTCTTATTTCTCTCGTAGGGTGAAATTAGATAACAATTTGGCAACTCATGGGGCCATTTTCCTACTAAATGGATCATGAACAGCTTTCCTTTATCTTATCCATCAAGGGCAGGATTCTACATGATATTCATTGATGAGCTAATCTAAAATATGAAAACCTTGACCAAAAATACTTGAAATGTCACTACTTGATTTCCGTAACTACCCTCCATACTTATTTTCTCAACTCTCATAAGAAAATCCTACAATTTGTTTTACGAGTGTAGAATTTTTTTTTGAACTTGAATTCCACCCTTCCTTACAGCTGCAATCCATGAGGCTAAATGATGAACACAGAAACTACTACCTCATCATCTTGATTTTACTGAGTATGAATAGGAAAGACTGATTGATAAGGTGAAGTATACTACAGAATTTGAGTGAAACCCGTTAACTCGCCCATCATGGAACTATATTAAAATATGCATTTTTTCCTTCTTTTAAATGTTCCAATCCCAATGTGTTGTCTTGTGTGCTTTGCTGATGGTTGGAACTGATTTTTGACTTGAGCTTCTAGATGATATTTTGATTTCTTGAACGCTTGTAGAGGCTTGCTATAACTATCCTTAGAGGGAATAATCAAGATCACCTCCTCAATTGATTTTAGTTTCTTTGCATTTGTTTTTTTAAAAAATTTTCAGCCATTATATGCAACCCTCGAGCTTTTTTCTACAACAACCTGGGAACAATGTGTTGTATGAAGCATATACTAGAAGCAATAGAACATGTGCCTAAAGCAATTAGGAAAATGAAAACTATTCTAATAAAATGTAATGTGCACAAGCACTTGGAGGAATAAAAATATCTACTACTACTCTTACACTAACCATAGAAATGAACAAATAAATGAAACTAGACATAGTTGAAATGAAATAGCTACCCTTCCTCACAATCGGAAGCCATGTGGATGATTTGGCACTTGACACAACCGTAATTAGGAGCGACAATTTGGCTGCAAATTGGATCTTCACCTCTTTAATCAAGGCATCGACCATGAGCAAGATAAACACCTCTTCTAACTATTGTTCATCTAGTTTCAGGAGGCATAATGGTTGACCCTTGGCACATTATGGCTCATCCTCATGCTTAAAAGGAAGCATGGCTAATTTTGGTTTATCCCTTGACTCCAATAAAGCCAAGTATCTTATCGGACAAGGTATGGTCCACTGATTTTCCCCGATTCTTTAAATTCCAACCTCAACAAGAGAGCCATATTATAAGCCTTCCCGGGAAATGTGACTATCTCAGTAATTGGATTTCCTTCTTCTTGGAAATTTATAGACAACTGATGTGTCACCTTAGTGGATGGTATGAGAGAGGTGGAATATTTTTTTAGTTTGTGTGACATGCCTAGTCATCGTACACATCACCTAGTGAGTCATCTCACCTTGCAAAGTCATAGGTCTTAGGAAGTCAAATGACAAGTGTTAGATTCTATCATAGAATATGTCATTGTCATTTACATCAGTACATCATAGGAGTTACATTCCTTATTTGGAATTGTAACTCCTCCTTTAGTGGTGTCATATGCGTGTGGCATCATTGATAATCTTTCCTTGTTTAGGCATGGGGGTTACACAACACCCCTATTTGTACTTCCTTTTTTGATCTATGATCATGAGAAGAGCTATTTTATTACTTGAATTTTCTTTCCATTGATTCAAATCTTGCTTATTACGTTGGAGCTTGACGTTACCATCGGAGTGTAACTTTGTTTTGGTGCATTGTTTTTGACATCAGTTCTTGTGCATCCTCTTTCATGGTATCAGAGTTGGTTTTGGTAAAACGTGCACTCTTCATTTATCAAGTTGTTTATTACTTCTGGTTTCTTCTTATTTCCTTGTGCAAGTTTTTTCATTATTATTTTGAATTGTATTGCTCACCTCATATTGAGGTTTCAATAGTTGCAAGTTTGAGGTATTTTGGCTGGTTTGTTTTATCATATTGCTGAGTTCATGATTTCTTCTATTCTCGTGAGCTCATTTTTTTGCTTTGGCATGGACTTATGGTTCATTACTATCTCGAGGTAACCATTGCATGGATGTTTTCTGTGTGGTTGGTTATTGCTCGTGCTTTGGACTGCTTGTACATGTTTTTGGCTACATTTGGTTATTCACACATTGCATTGAGTGCCTTGGTTTGCATTAAGCCCCTATCTATTTGAACCAGCTTGCCATTGACTCGCCACTCCACAACCGCCTGGGTTCTTCTATAGGGTTTCTCATCGGCTTTTCATGGGTTTGCTTTGTCTCGCGTGTCTTTGTGGCTTATTCCAACCCTACCGTATAACCCTCCATGCTCAAACTCATGTTGTTGTGACATTTCCCTTTGCATCCAACTCGTATGGACATGTCATGGTCTCTACTTCTTCATTTTCATGATCCCGGCTTGACGAGTTCTTATAGGCCCTCCTCACGCGGCGTTTGATCCCCGCTAGTTTTGCTCATCATTTTGTTTTTTCTTGTTCTAGGTGTTTTGGTGATCTTTGACTATATGTTCGTGTGGTCTAAACTTGCTTGATGCTCGCTCTACCTCCCTTGTTCCTCTTGATGCCGGATTCTCACATCTATAGGCTCGACTCAGCTCGTGGCACCTTTGGTTTAGCCCATTCTCGCCGGGTACCGTGTGTTGTTCCATCCACTGTTTCCTAGCTTCTCGACCTATGATCTTTGACCGCATGGTTGTGAATCCTTTTGCATTATCCATGGTGTTTGTGGTGATCTCTGGAGGATCATCGCTACACATCTCCTTCAACTGCACTGCCATCCTACTTGAACGGTTACACTCTGTCGACTCGACAAGTTACTTTGACCCACCTTAGCACACTTTGGGTTAAACTTGAGCCTCCTACACATCTATACAACCGTTACACCTACCCTCTTGCACGTGGCTCTCCCACTTGGTAGCTTCCTCGGCAATAGCTTGGTCAACATGGGCCTCCTTCCTCCCTTTTTTAAAAGGATTGATTATTAGTAAATCTATCACTTTTTAAAAGTTTTTAAGGTGTAATTGGCATTGTAATTCTTTTTAGATATTTCTTTGCTTGTTTTAATATCCTTCCTTCGAGTGTCGAAGATAGAGGGTGAGGTCCGGGGTTGGTAGGAGGCTAATCCCCTCGTAATTAAAACAAACCCTATCTAAAATTTGATGCCATTTCTAACGAGCATACATAAGACACCCTTTGCATGCATTTAGGGCACTTTTTTAATTTGTTTGCAGGCTTATTAGCATTTTTCCATCAATTGTGGGAATTGTTTTTTACTCTAACTTTTGACTTGTTGCTTAGTTTTGAGCACTTCTTTAGTCAAAGTTACATGTTTTTTCACACTCTAGGTGATGGGATTATCAATTTTTTAAATGCACTATTTTATAAAGTGTTGTATTCTGGGGGTGTCTTTGTATTGCTTAATTCAGCTCATTTCGAGCCTTGTTTTATCCTTTTTATTTCTTGTGGACTTGTGAGCGCATCCACCATAGTCTTACAGTAAAGGGATTCTTTCATGCGATGTGAGACGTTGTTTCTCACAAATCCCTCTCTTCCCCTTCTTATTTTCTCTCATTCTTGTGCTTGTTTGCGGTGTCGATCTACTACGCCCAACGAACCTTGATTGTTGTCTCCACTATTACGTCGTTATTACACTAATTGCAAAGTGAGTGACAGACTAGTTCTCGGCACACAGTCGCATCTAATTGTAATCAACGCACTGAACTATAAAGTTCCAAACTAAGGGGGTGTGATATTGTTCTGGGGTGGTTTTTTCTTTTCTCTCTTCTTCCTTCTACATCCTTTGGTTCTATCTCTTCATTATGGATATCTCTAAAGTACTAGTGCTGACACATTTTAAATTTTTTGAATGGAAATCTAAAATTATATTGGTTTTGCAAATTAAAGGGTTATAATGTGAAGCCATGGGGTTAGAGATAGAACCTAATGATGAACACAAAAATCTAAGTGGTTCAACCATTGTGATGAAGCCTTAGGTCTTCTCTGTATGTCCGTCTCTCCCAACTTGCTCTTCCACATCGAAAATTCCTCGACACTTGATAAGGTGTGGAAAATGATCGACGATATGTTTGGGAAGCAAGATGCTATGAGAGCGCATGAGTTGGAGAACGAACTACTAGGTTAAATCCTAGTGACTTTGAAAACCCGTAGGTCTTCTTCTCAAAGTTTTTCCACACTAGGCCGCTTCTAAAGGAATGTAAAGTGGAAAATAAATACTCTCAATTGATCTTACCGATTATTTCTAAGATAGGTCCTGAATACTCTATCTTCATTTCAAATTTCCACACCACGAAAGCCGCCTTGGGTAGTGCTTGGAAAATGCCCTCCTTTGACAGTTTTTCATCCCAACTCATTCGAGAACATGAAAAACTCATTCAAATGGGGACTCTAAAATCCAAGTCACATGCCCTTGTGGTGAATAAGGGCAAGAAAAATGAAAAGAAGAAAGAAACAAAGGACCAACCTAAGAAAGAAACCAAGACCAACCAACCCCCAACTAAGCCCAACACTAACACTTCGACTTCTGAGCCTAAAGCAAAGAAGGAAAAGTTTAAATGCTCCTATTGTAAGAATTCTGGCCACGATGAGCATCATTGTTTTCAGAAACAAATTGATCACTTAACTCATTTACTTGAGAAGAATAAAATAAGTGTTCTTGAATCCGTTAAAAAAATGCTTAGAAGGGCGAGTCTTCTAAAGCAAAGGAGTCTAAAAATGAAAAGAAGAAAGGCCAGGCCCTCGTAGCTAGATCAGCTCCATTATCAACTTAGATTATTGATTCCGATGCCTCATACCATATGGCTTCTTCGAGGTTGAATTCTCTAGCATTGAACCATGTGGCATGTCCCAAATCATGTTGGGTGATGACACTTATGTGTTGGTTTCAGTGAATCGGTAGAGATAGAAGGTGGAACATATAACCAAGTGTTGAGTGTTCCCAATCTCTCTACCAATCTCCTATCGGTTTACCAAATCACCCACCTTAGTGAAGGAATGTGAGTGGAATTCGGTCCTAACTCGATGATCATTCGTGAGCTTAACTCGACCGCACTATCGCCGAGGGAAAGGTGGATCACTATTCACGGTTGTATACCTTTCCCCACTTCTCTTTGATTTAATGCTCAATTCCTTACTCACTCATGCAAATGAGGTTAACAAGCTATGACATGAGAGTTTTGGGCATCTAAATTATCGTTACATTGAACAATTGAGCCAAAACTAAATGGTCAACGGGGTTACCCAGAGTTAAGTTTTCTAAAGATCTTTGTGAGGGCTGCACCTCGAAAGCACCTTTAAAAAAACTTTGATGAGGGAAAATCTTGGAGAGCTACGTGTCCCTCGAATCTTGTTGATAGTGATGTTTCTGCCCCTTTCCATCTCCTTCTTTCACTAGAGCTCTATATATACTAACCTTCATTGATGAATTTTCACATTATACTTGGGTATATTTTCTTAAGCTTAAGTATGAAGTCTTTGAGAATTTTCAAAACTTTAAGGCTCTTGGCCGAGAAACAAGCGAATAGTCATCAAGGTTCTTCGAACCGAAAATGGAGGTGAGTATGTGAAAATAGGTTTGAGGATTTCTACACTTCGAGGGGATTTCTTTTCGCAGTCACGATACTTGCTTACACCCTTCCCAAAATGGAGTTGTAGAAAGAAAGAACTAAACTCTAAAAGAGATGGCTACTTGTATGGTTCACTCAAGTCCCTTCCTCCACAAAGATTGGGTTGAAGCAATGAATTGTGCTTGTTACATTTAGAATCCTGTTCCACACAAGGAATTAAGAGGGATGACATCCTTTGAAGCCCTGGTTTGGACACAAGCATGATGTTGATCACTTTTGAGTCTTTAGATCCAAGGCTATGGCTCGGATTCCAAGAAGAAATGTAAGGCATTAGATCCTCAATCCAAACCTTATATATTTTTCAGGTATCCTAATGGTGTGAAGGGATATCGATTGCTCAACCCTACTACCCATGAGCTCTATATTGAGAGGAGAGTGAAGTTTGATGAGTCATCCTTGACTTTGAATTCTATTGAGGTTCTTTTGCCCACCGATTCAAATTCTAACTCATCAGATGATGATGTTGTTGAGAGAGTTCCTCCTCTCCATGCTCCTCCCAATCCTCAAAATTTTGATTCTTTTGATTCGATAGTAGTGATGAGGATTATGTCCCTTCTCACTCAAGTGAAGAATCTTCTGACTCTAAGCTTGAACCTTCAAGACCTCTTTGGGCCAGAAAACTTTACAGAGTGCTGGAGATTTAGTTGGAGATCCTTCAGATGAGATATGTACTTTCTTGAGTTTCGTTGGACCCCACTCCTTTTTTCCTCTACTTCTGATCCACCATCTTTCCAAAGCTTCGGGATGCCTCGAGTGGGATTATTTTATGGATGAGGAGTATTCCTCACTCATAAAAATGACACTTGGGATCTTACCCCTCTCCCAAAAGGAATAAAATTCATTCGGTGTAGGTGGATATATCGAACAAAGTATGGAGCCAATGGAGAATTCGAGAAGTATAAAGCACGAAATGTAGCTAAGGGTTTCTCCCATGTAGTTGGGGTTGATTACTCGGAAACCTTTGCTCCAGTTACAAAGATGACTTCCATTTGATTGACCCTTACCATCGTTGCCACTAACAGATGGTAATTCCACCAGATGGATGTTAAGAGTGCCTTCCTTCATGGGAACCTAGAGGAAGAGATCTATATGGAACAACCTCTAGGTTATGTCCATGATCCATCCCTCGTTTGCAAGTTAAAGAAGTCTCTCTACGGCCTTAAATAAGCCCCTCGGGCTTGGTATGCTAAGATGGAATCCTTTTTACTTGCATTAGGGTTCACTCGGTGTCACTCTGACCCCAATGTGTATATTCTGTGGTAGGATGAATCCATGCTTATTCTTGTTCTCTATGTTGATGACTTGTTGATCATGGGTAGCTCTTCCTCTATCATTAATTCTGTGAAGATCTCCTTGCCAACAAGTTCTCCATGTATGACTGACTAGGATTGTTTCATTACTTTCTTAGGATCTAGATTTCACAATCTAACTCAGGAATTATGATCTCACAACCTAAGTACTCTCTTGATTTTCTTTTTTGGTTTCACATGTCTGATTACAAGTCCTCACCTACTCCTTTTCTTTCCGGGGTCAAGTTGGTTTTTGATTGCTCTTCCCCCTTGGTTGACGGTACCCTTTATCGGTAGTTAGTGGGGAGCTTGATCTACCTTACTCACACTCGGCTAGATATTTTGTATGCTATCGGGATCATGTCCAGATTTATGCAAGAGCCTCATGAGCTGCATTTAAAAGCAACAAAGTGGATCCTTCACTATGTTCGTGGCACTCACACTAATGGGATTCATTACTTAGGAGGGACTGAGATTGACTTGGTTGGATTTACAAACTCAGATTGGGCCGGTGATCTAAATCATCGAATTCTACCTCAAAGCTACGCTTTCTCTTGGTTCAGTCATGTTAGTTGGTCCAACAAGAAGCATAATACCATTGCCATATCATCAATAGAAGTAGAATACAAAGGAGTAGTTAACACTACCACGAAGTTGTTTGGTTATAGGGTATCTTGATAGAGTTTGGCATCCACTTTCGATGGCCTACCATTATCTACTATGAAAACATGAGCACTATCTCAATTTGTAGAAATCTAGTTCAACATCGGTGTGAAAAGCACATTGAGATTAGCATGTACTTCATATGGGAGCTGATACATGAAAACATCATCGAAATACAATATGTTTAGATAGCTGATCAGGTTGCAGACATATTCACCAAGCCATTCACTGAGGTGAAGTTTCTTGACTTGCAGTCTCTTCTTGGGGTGAGGTCTGCTATAGCTGCCCATCTTCTTCGGGCCATATAGTCCTCCTTCTCTCTCTTCTTCTTTCCATAAAATGTTATTTGTATATGGGCACCTTATCCGACCTTTAGTTGTCGTGCCCCATTGACTATACTTTCTTATTTGTCTAGGGGAGTCTTCTTTTCTATTATGGCTTACCATGACCTCTTCCTCGGCTTTGATAAAGGGGGGGTGTTGGTGTGTGTGACATGCCTAGTCATCATCCACATCACCTGGTGAGTCATCTCACCTTGTGAGAGTCATAGGTCTTAGGAAGTCAAATGACAAGTGTTAGATTTTGTCATAGAATCTGTCATTGTCATTTACGTCAATGCGTCATAGGAGTTACATTCCTTATTTGGAATTGTAACTCCTCCTTTAGTGGCATCATATGCGTTAGTGGCGTCATTGATAGTCTTTCCTTGTTTAGGCATGGGGGTTACACAACACCCCTATTTGTACTTCCTTTTTTGATCTATGAGCATGAGTAGACTTGTTTTCTTACTTGCATTTTCTTTCCATTGATTCAAATCTTGCTTATTGTGTTGGAGCTTGACGTTACCATCGGAGTGCAACTTCGTTGTGGTGCATTTTTTCAACATCGCTTCTCGCGTATCCCTTTTTCATATTCTTTCTCTTTTCCCATTATAATATCATGGAACTCCTCCTCAATATGCAACTCATTAGTCAAATATGCTCTTAAATATTCTCCTCTTATCTTCTGGTTTTTTTATTTTATTCCTCTATTGGTTTGAGCATCAAAGGATTTTTTTCAATACCAAATTTCAAATCTAGACTTCTCAAATCTTTTGGTATTTCTTCTTTATTGGGATTCTTTTCTTGTTTCCCTTGACTGGGTTTATTGATTCTCATTTCCCCAACATGAACTCATAAAAGGAAGGGTGGGTTAGGGTCATAGTTGATCCTTGCATTACTTTTGAAGGTGGGAGAAGTGGAACTTCTTGTTGTTGTGGAGGGGAAGGTTTCTTTGGAGGGAAAAGGGAAGAAAATTCCAAGTGGGATGGGAGATTAGAATGTGAAGAATGTGAATCCACAAATGGGTAAACAACTGGATGACATTCATTTATAGATTGCATGAGTGGAGGTTTAGGGAAGTTATAGGATGGTGATTACATGGCTTCCCATTTATGAGGTTAACCAATATTAGATTCATAAATCCCCCTTTCTTTGATCCATTCCCTAACTTGGGTCAATGTTTTTATTATAAATTGAAGTTTTTGTTGGGGATTTAACTTACTTGGAAAAGATCCATCTATGGATATGGGGCATTGAAACTAATTTAAGTTGCTCTTTTCATCTCCTTAGCCCTGATCAACACCATGTTATGCTCCAGCTCTTGAAATTTTCTTTGCAAATAAACTTCTCTGGGCACAAGATAACCTCCAGGATATTCATACCATTGTTCTGGGACAGCGTCATACTCTGACACATAATCATATTGATTTGCATCTTGTTCTTGTGATTATACATACTCAGATTGATTGTGATCATAGTGTCGACCTGAGGTGGTCTGATAATAACTCTGCAAATGAATATTTCAAACCTGGAGATGAATTGCATTGATATGGATGCGGCTGCAAATATGAATTTCACATGGGAAATGAAACCATGATTTCACAACTTCATGGTTGGAAAAGAGTGGAAAGACGTGGAAAGAAAGATGAATAAAAAAATAGATGGAAAGGATGGAGAAAAAGGTCTATAATTTCAGAAAATGGGTTATTTGGATCAAACCGAGTTGCTAGGTATGTTTTTGAAAATGCTTCCAAAAGCTGAAATTTCAACAGAACAAAACAACCTACCAAAATGAAGCCTTCTCCAGAGATGAACCACACACATGTAAATGATCTTCAATCTAACTCTACAAAGAGAACACCTCTAAAAGATGAAAACTATAACTTATTTGATCTCCCAATGGGCGTGCCATAATTGTTATCACCAAATCATGACACCCTCCATTTTGCACAAGTGTGTGTGATTGAGCTCACAATGTGATTGGGTAACATGTGTACTATCTCCAAGTTGTGGGACTTGCTACTTGAGATAGACCTCCAAAGAAAGCTAGTTCTTCTTCCTAATCCTAGTGCAAACTAACTCTACTTGAGAGAAAATTATTAACTACTCCTAATCTATCACTTCCAAGGGACCAGGAGAGAGAGATAACATGCACGTAAAAAAACTTCACTACAAAGGTGATGCACCAAAATAAGGGTATGAGAATAACTTCCCAATATGTTAAAATGGAATTAAAAAACAAGTTAGAAAGGGTGATGATAGTTCTCCACAATCCAACAACACCATTCACAACAACATCTCCAACAAACACAATAATAATGGATCCCTGCAAGAGCATAGAATAGACACAATATATCTACAATAAGATTGAAGAGGCAAGAAGAATGCAACAAACACAAGGGAAGATACATCCACAACTTGCATCTATTGCTTCATGGGTATGCACAGTTATAACTCTTACAAATAAAAGGCCTAGATCACCATGAAATGAGTCCACTACAAAGGCTCTCGTAGCACATTGTCTTCATAAAACAAAATGGGAAGAGTTTTTCTACTCAAATCATCCCCCTTTTATAATGAGCCCAACACTTCAATTTATAGAATTTTGAGAGGAGAGAGAGAGGGGATGCAATTCCCAAAATTCACTTTTCAACCAATTTCAAGTCATGATAAATGAGTGTAGTTGGTGATTATTGACTTGCAAAAGCAATCTCAAGGTGTCCCATAACCTGTAACAATGAAAGAATGATTGTCCATGCTTATTAAATACTTCTCCAACCACTATCTAACAACCAAACTGAATTGGGATCGTTTTCCTTAAAAATCACCATCTAATATTCATAAATTTCTACATTTCCTAGTTTTTATGCATTGGGCTTGGAGCCACAATTTCAACGAGACCAATTTTGTGTGATTTTGTTAAGGGATACAAAAATTATGGCTTTCTCGGCACTGCAATATTTTTAAAATTGCCAAGCTTGCTTGTTCTATGGGATGGACAGTTAATTTATTGGTTGGAAATCATCATTTCTTCTCCCTTCCATAGTTTTACAACATTATTTGAAAGGATTTCCCATTTTAAATTTGGTGGGACCTTTTTTTAAAAAAAAAATATCATTTTCTTGCTTGTGTGGGGAAGCTATTTCTTTTAACACTTATGAACATAACCAACGCGACATATAACTCGCTGAGCTGGTTCCTCTTTATGCATCCATGTCGAGCCCCTTCATCAGCGAGACTTCACTAATCTCCATGTCAGCATTTACCTCTTGGTTTCCTCTTCATACACATCATATTTCTTACAAATACCATGGCAACCCCCTTGTTAGCTCGTAGGCTCCTCTCGCCATGTGGCACCGCTTTCCGCCAATCCACTTGCCTTGCTGGCAAGCCCCTACATTCAACCGGTACATTGACCTATCCTATAGCTCCACAAAACCTCTCACTGAGTCATCCTCTGCTTGCTTCAGTTTGCAAGGGTTTCAACTCAACATGACCCACTTTCCCCGAGTGCGACTCGGGCCTCAAAATCCTGATTCGCCCACACATGGGCCGTGTGCACGCCTCGGCTCCACACCGGGTTCTCGGAATCTATTAACTGTCCATGCTGGGCCATTGAGTGGCTCGGCACCCACACTACTTACTGATCAGTGATCTCAGGCCTTCATGTCCTGCTCGTCTCGTGGGCCGCCTAGGCTCGTTACCTCCACCATACCTGCACAAACTTATGCGGCCATTTCGACCTTTTCATGCACAATCGGTCTGAGTACCACACGGGCCCTCTAGTTCTGCTTTCCCCGCATGACTCGGACTATAACGAGATCATATTTTTCCCACATGCGAGGCCTAATGAAACCATGCCACCCAGGAAAATTTTTGCGCTTCGAACGTAAGGATTCCGCTCCAAACTCGGCCCTAGATCCTTTATACGTTGCCAAAGCGCGATAAGTGTTTGATCCGCCGTGGAGCTCAACCAGATACCAAGTGAATCATCCGCAATATTAAACTATCCCTCGAATTGGATGGCTCGACCTGCTTGTGATTAATTCTCCATGGATGGGTGCCAAGTCGTTTAGCCAAGCTTGCCAAGTGTACAGTATAGCTTACCTCCAGGATCCCGACTAGGTGAAGACGACCTTCCCCACATTTACATTGAACTCTCGAACATCCTAATCCGATCCGAGTTCTTAGTATCTATGTCATGGCCTTTCAAAAATGAGTCGACCTCTCTTTATCATTACATTTGCTCAACTAAGCTTCCACTTGAATGGTCTTTCAACATTTCTCGGAAAGAGCTTGACCTGGTTAAATGCCTTGCAACTCACATTTAGTTACATGAAACTGCTCCATTTTACGTGAGTTCGGTCTTGTTTTTTAAAATAATTGGCCTTTGGATTCAATGGTTTAATTTTTTTCCCTTCAATCAACCTTTACAACGATATGCCAGAAACTTATAAACAACTCGATGGCCGTGACATGGATGAACTCGACACAACAAAATACATTCCCGTGAACCTCTCAACTTGATTCAGTTCGATACTACTATCCCGAGTCGAGCTAGCTCGATGAGATTGGTGGGGGAACTCACTGTCTTTGGTAGCTTGATAGGGAACTTAACCGCCTGAACATTATACGAGCTCGACCACCTTAAAACACTGCATCACACCTGATTTTATACTTGGACAACTTGATGCATTCCTGGGAGCTTGGTACCAACACGGTGGTCATATAATATAGCTTGGACCTTCAACAACAATAACTTGGTGATGAGAGTAGCCTTAGCCCGAGTTGCTTCTAGCTTGATTGTATGATATCTATACCAACCAAGTGGTTTTGAATAGCTTGGGCATACGAGGCAGCTCACTCCTTTACAATTATCCCGATGCGAGTAATCACCCATTCTCCCATATATGAAACAACTCGTTTGTGATCATTTGTATAGCTCGCTCTTCCCTGAGCTCATCTGTACCAATGTAGCTCGATCATTCACCGCCTGTCATTGATTTAGTCGACTTGGTTCGGTGATGAAATAGCTCGTCTTGTTTTTCTAACTCAGTCAGACTCTGGAGCAACTCAGTGGTGTCTATTAGCTCGCCTAAACACAAAACCAGTCCGCTTTAATATGACTTGATATCCTTGTTAATGGACAACTTGACCCAGGGCTTATTTACATTGATTTTACCAGCAACTCAGTGGGTCTGTATGGTTCGGTCATGTGCTTGGTCTTATTTTATATCTCGATGAGCAACCCTTTAAGCTGAAAAACTCTACAACCAATCTAACTTAATTTCATGGTAGCTCGGTGATGAAGAGTAACTCAATCACTAACGTGGAATTTAGCTTTGCACATTTGGAGTAGCTCGGTCAAGAGATTCTCTTTAGCTGGCTTTTCCGAGAACTAACTCGCCTACCATGAATGGGATCGATTAAGGCCCAACTCACCAAGCTTTGCCAAGGATCCAAAAACAACCTTTAATCCCTTTCAACCATACCTCCAGTCTTTTACAACCTTTCCGTAATTTAAAATGCCAGGGAACTATGGAGTGCTTGGAGGTGTCTTCAGGTGAACATTCAATTTTTCCATTCTTTCCATAAGTGGGTACCGTTACAACCGCTTTAGTGTACACACCCTTTGTTCCAATTTTGCCCGGAGGGTGAAATTGGATAAAACTTACCTCACTAGTGTCCGTACGGGCACTAGGGAAACCCCATTTTCACTCACATATGGATCCAAGGAGGTCCTTTCTCTCAAGGTGGAACTACCTTCTCTATGCATTTCCCTTCACGCTATCATTTCAAATGAAGAAATTTGTGAAGATTTTCTCCATGAGCTCAACCTATTAGAAGAATAACATGACACATCATACACTTGTAGTTAGAAATATAAAAATGCCTTACCAAACAACATAAAAATATTGTTCATCCGTGTAATTTTGATGAAGGAAAATGCACTCATAAATGTTGGGGGTCCTTACCTCATAGGTCCTAACACATATCATCTTCAAACCAATGAGGTCCAGATCTTCAAAGAACTAATGAATTTTCAATTCCTCAAATAGTTTCACACATGAAGTAACTCAGGAGTTTTGCTACTCAGCTACTATCTCTCACCATTATTCACAAATTCACTACTTCATCAACCTTCTCTTTCACACCGACAACATTATCAACATATAAGTTTTGTACACCCTGGTCTTTCTTAATTAAATCTAAGGAATTTTGCATATCCTTGCTTTGGAATATGGTGTTGCTTAGATTTATCTTCCTACCTAAAAATATTAATCTTATAACATCTACCTCACGGTTTTATTACACTTTTCATCGTTTTTATCTTCCCTTTGGGCTAATCATCCATCTTCTCTTTACTTACACCTTCAGGTTTATGACAGTTTCTCTTTGTAGCTTCTACCATATGGTTTTTTACACTTTTCAATGTTGCTACCCACCGACTTGGCTATGACACTATGACACCATACCACATTACATCATCACAACACTATGACATTATATTCGTCCCATGGGCCCCTAGCTAGATAATTTATGTCTTATTTTATTGATGATTGTAACATTCCCATTTTAAGACATTAGAACAGGGGAATTTTTTTAATAACGTTCTCTCTGTTCTAATTTATATAATTTAGAACACACAATACTTTTAAAACCAATGTTCTCTGCTCGCATATTTATAATATGGAACACACATTCAATGCCATTCAATCATATAACGATACCATTTCACAGTAATGACTCAAGAACTACCGATCTCCCATTTTATGGCTCAGAGTTTCAACGATCTCTCATTTCATTACTCGGCTACTTACCGATCCTTCATGTTAATCCATGCATTGTATACTAAGTATAATTGGTTCTCTTACCAATTTCAGTTATCGAAGTGTTCCATTTAAGAGGCCTATCTGAATATCTATTACCGATACTCATATGAAATCCTACTTCTTAAACTAGGTGATTAGGATAATGCAACCAACAACTTGCGATACTTTGGCCAAAGATTTTCACATGCTTTGCATGATCATATTCCTAGACGTTATACACATCAATGGAATACGTCCTTCACCTCACTTCGTCTGTTATCTAGAATGGTATTTTCTGACCTCTGTCAGTCCTCTCGTCTAAGTTTAAACTTTAACCCAAGCTAGCAATATGAAAGAGTATAGGAAGACACTCACGGTGACTAAAGGTACGCAAATATACTTTTTTGACCCTAGACGACTGCGTGTGTCTAGTTACCTTTAGTCTTCCTAAGTCACTCCGTATACACGATCACATTCCTAACCTCATCCAGGTAACTTGGTCCCAGCTTATGTAAACTTGATGATTTGATTCGGGAGGGCGTTGTAACATGTCAGCTGCGACATTGTGTTGTCATGAAGGCCTCGCCTTCATGAAGACACCAGATTGCAGCTGGCATGTGCCAAGGTCCTACAGAATCCTCTCATCAAGGGATACACATCCAACTAGAAGTGTGATTAGATTATAATCTTAAGTAGTTTAAGAATAAGTTTCATGAATCGTGCTTGATCTTCTAACCCCACACTCGTTATACAACTTGCATACCTAAGAGAGACTTAAATTGTCTTAAAGCTTAATATGCCTTTACTCCTCCTTACTGAAGGATTGCTTAATTCCATCTTAGTTCCTTAATTTAAGCTTCGGACTAACAGTCCACTACAACTTAACGTAGTAAGATCAACTTACTAAACTTAACCAAGTTTTATTCGCAACCGCATTTAAATTCAGAATTCCATCTCATTAGACGTCACTTAAATGAGGTCTAACCACAAATGAATGTATTCATTTATTCACTATAACCTTACTTCAGTTAAGGTTTGTTACGAGGAGATATGATTCCTCATACCGAATATCCTTTGGATCAAACATCTCAAGGATATTAACGAAATCAGAATACATGATTCAATTGTCTCTTTATTTATATTCATTAGCTTATATACTAGTTCTGAATATCGTTCATTTAAGAGTTCATATTCACTTAACTCTTTTCAAATGTCAATTTAAAATCCATATTGACCTAAGTATGAATTAATTGCACATTCCAACTTAAAAGTTGTATTCAAGTAAAGAACAGATATTATGTCCCTATAAATCTGTCAACCATCATTTGAATAAATCCAAATTCAATGAATAAAATTATATTCTCAATCTTATTCAAACAGTTCCAAGGTGGTACAACCATTAAAATAACACACCTTTCCTTTTACTCATTCCTCTAGATTAGAATTTATACAATTTACAAATCCATACAACCAGACTTCATTCATGCTAAACAACATTAACAACTCGTAAAGAAAGAAGAATACAAATTTTTTTTTTTTTATTTCCTCGTAGAAGAATAATAAAATCTCAGAAAAGATCCATCCCTTAGTTAATCAGAAGAAGCATCATAAAACAACATATCTTCATTTTTACTCACGAATCCATCTACAAAATTAACTTGCACGGGTCAGTTCATCGAACTGAGCATATTAAGCACTTATCATTAAAATGAGGTGCTCTTGATTAACTGTCTCAATAAAAGAACTCTGCTTTTATGAAACGTTTAAAAATTGAGATGGACATCATCTACGAATTAAGTGCTGATAAGGATGAACAACTTAACAACCCAATCCCCTAATTACCATCACAATTAGACAAAAATATTTACTAACTTTCTCCCAAATAATTATGGCAACCCGCAACACTTTATTCACATTTCCTTACTGTTTTTATTCCAATAATGCAAGGGGTTCATTCCGTATTTAAAAAATTACTACCAAAAGTAATTTCCTCTAAATAGTTCCAGATTAAAAACATTTGTAAGAGCTAATACACATATGTATATAATGTTGTTCTAATGCAATTACTATCAATTCCATTCCCTTATTATAGCTGAAATTTCAAGAGATGAATTTAATTAAAAATTCAAACAGAACTACTTCCCTTTTGTACTACTCATTTAATTTCAAACAAATCAAATGCAGAAGAGAAAAGTAGTCATTCACCATGACAACACTGGTGTCATTTCTCAGAATTCAACAAGCAACATAGTACTTCTTTCAAATCAGAAAAGAAGAAAAACAACAGTTAAATGCAGTTGCTTACGCCTAAGGCAGTAAGAAATTCATTCAATATCAAATATAGAATTTCAACTGGATAAGAGAAGAAAATAATTATTACTTCCGATTACCCATCCAATATTCCCTTTCTTTTCATCACAACTGAACTGGATGATTTAAACAAGAAGTGATAACAATCAATGATAACAGTCAAAGAGAGAGGACAATTAAGGTCAATAATCGAATGAAAGGAAGAAGAATCATATTATCTCTTCTCAATGCCTGGCCGAATATCAACTAGTTAGTACAGACCTGTTCCCATAAGATGATTTCTTCTAACAAGTCTATTTCAGTATATAAAACTTACTAACTACCATTCATGGAAGCATGCCAGAGTTCATTTGCATCTGATTCCACAATTATCAAGAATAACGACATCTCTAAATAGAACTGTTTCCTTTAATTATTCACCCCAACAGGACATTTCCATCCAGGTATAAAGCAAGTGAGAGTGTACAGTAAACAACGAAATCATGATTTCATCAAAAATAATAAAAGGAATCATTTTTCAGACACCAGAGTAAGAAATCAACTTCAGTTCCAGTTTTAATGAAAACAATGAAGAATTTGTTTTAAATCCGCAGTTACACACACACACACACACATATATCATTGAGTTCAACAAGAAAAAAAAAATAAAATGTATGCTCTACCCAGTCCATTCTATAGACAGAGCCACTCTATTTCCATTTAAATAATAACTTCTTTCCAAACAGTCATACACAAGTACCAAGAACAAACAGGTAGGACATCACATCGATCTAGAACAACAAATATAAAGATGCTACAATTATCTTACTATCCCTGGGAGGATTCTTACCGCCATGCACTGTAATATGACAGAGAACAGTCACACAATAGTCTCATCAAGCATTTTTATAGTTTTTCATAACCATTAGCGCACACAACACATAGAACAGTATACACATCGCTGCTGCCTTCAACCAGATCGACCCATAATGGACAATGAAACCCTTTTACCCATTATTTTCAGAATTCAAAACAACAGAGAGAGAAAACTCGTTTCATTAATTATTTCAGTAAGGAAAAACACCCATTTTCCTCAAAACGCAACAAGAATACCCAAATCGTATTTGTTTTATAATGACAACTCAAACCAGAGGTCACACCGAAACATTTTATCATTTCATTTTTACAAGAATGCATAGTCATAAGAGCAGAGTTCTTTTAATGAAGACGCTTAACAAAGAGCAAAATGGTTTAAAGAGAAGAGCTCAACATGCCTGTAAAACTTCTTGTGGCTTGAAGAAAACGCATCCACGCCCTCAGAATTCTTCTTTTCCACGGCGACAAACAACAAGTTTTCCCCAACGATCTCCTTACTCCCACAGGCTCCAAGATAGCCGTGGTTAATCAAAACAATAGCTACAATGACCAGAATGGTTGCAGTTTGAAAGAACCTCAAAAGAAATGCAGAGCAAATACAAGAAACCCAAATGAACACAATAACCACAAAATTTCCTCTTTCCCCTTTCCAAGGTGAGCTGGTCACCAAGACCGAGATCAATAAATGCATTGAATGCATTACTTTTTCCTCTATCTCCACACCACCACCGACTCAGGTTTGGCAAGTTCCACCTTTAAATTTTTGCATGTAATTTCCTTCTTAGCTACATTGCTAGTTGGATATCTCCAACTTCCCATGTTCCCACCAAACTTGGTGTTTAAAACTTCAAGGACATCATTTAATGTCCTTTATTAAATTTCTAACCTTCCCTTCTTATCCGCTCATCAGCATGTATCCATAGGTCCCCTCCTTAGGTTAACAATAGTTTAGGTTGTATTGCCCATAGTTAGGTTTCCACCTAGGTCGCAAGTCATTAGGATTTGCAAAAATTTACATCCCATTTAATTTATAAAATCCTCCTAGGATAGTTATTAGGTCATAGGTTAGAACTTAACCCCGTAGTGTTTTAGTTAATAGGTTCCTTAGTAAGTTTTACAAACTTACGTTCATATCAAGATAATGCAGGACGTTCATTCCATGCTCGACATATCTATACCTTGTTCGCTTGCACCAAAACTCTTACTGTCTTACGCTTTTCGCATTATAATTTGTATATAGTTCAGAAATCAAACCTTTCCATTGGCAACATGGTGCCAAATAATTATACCTGTAACTAGGTTCTATAAAATTTATAACGACCTTCAGTCTGGTTCCAGACTTCGTTCAAATTAGAAAGTAAATCAACAAAGTGATCACAAAGAAGGCCGCAAGCATACCTTGGATCAATGGAATTGATTCAAGGTGTGTTGTCAACAACAATATGAGTTCATCAAACACAAAAGCAAGTCTGTTGTTTCACACTTTGCAAAACACAAGTTATAATGACCTCCGTCCCAAGTAAACAAGTTACAGTAAGCAAGGGTTCAGATCAGTAACACATTCTTTTTAAGATTAAAAGATATATCTTAACATAATTATCCTCATTTCCACAGTTACAACATCACGAAAAGAGGTTATCATAGTAGCTTCTAAAAATCAAGACGTTACTATGATCCTCTAGTGTTTCATTTCAGCTTTTTCTTCCTTGAGGCACTTTCCACATTGATTTTTCCGAAGCATTCTTCAAAAATGACATTATCAGTACACATTGGTGGATAAATTTTATTTCGATAGTCCTTCCACCATTCCTTTATTTACTTACTTTCAAAGATTGATATCACAGATTGAATTTTTCCATTTACCACCCCATGTTTTTCTATTGCAACATGTGGTGATCAATGGATGGGGCATGTGTAGACACCTAATTTTTTAGTTTTTATCTTTCATACACATTACTGTTACTAATAATTTCTTTATGCAGATAAGGGTCATTGATGCATATATTTCTAGAGTGGGTGCCTTAAGGGGCTTGACAGAAATAGGGAATGGTTATTCACATAACCATTATGGGTTAGAGACAATACACAGAGAGATTTTTTCTATTTGGTATTTTCCCTAGTTGTCCTTGCACTAGTTATCCTTGTCCCCTTAGGTCTCACACACATTTAGATCCCAACATTTTACTTGTATCTAACCATTTGGATATTAGTTTATCCATTTCCATGATTCGTAACACCTTATTTTCACTTCTTAGGATGCATTATCTATTTTTATCACCTATGGTCGATGCCATCACTAGTGGGTGATGGTGTGGGTGTTATATTTCTCTATGCCAACACCGTTTCCTATAGGTGATGGCATCTTATATATACACATCAGTTTTACATTCATAAGGAAGGAAGATTGAATCTTAGGAACTACCACCTACTCTACTCTTTTTTTCCATCTTCACATCTCTGCCGCTTAACTCTTGGTTCATCTTGAACTTTTCTTAGATTGGATTGGAAAATATTATTCTTGGTTAGATTGTTTGCACAATTGGGTCATCTATAGTGAGTCTAGGATAGGAATGGTGTTCCCCTTCTCCACCTAATAATGATTCTCTCTCGGTGTGCTACTTCTCTAGAGAGATAGATGCATCAATGACCACCCTATAGGTATAAGGTGAGTGATCTAACCATATTTTGTCATTTTTAATAGATAATTTCATTTCCCTTCCTCATTGTGCTATGTTATCTTAGTGTTACACATGTTTGGATGTTATTTATCATAGTAATATTATTTATGATCAACTCAACTTTTATAACCTTCATTTCGCTTACACTATGCATGCTTGTCTTATCTTGATCTATACCTCTCCTCACCCAACCATCAATATCTTAGTAGGGTTTGTTACAATATTGTCATTGATGTTAAAATGATTTCATGGTTGATGTCATAGGTCATGAAGAGATTGTTTGAGTTTGTTGATGTTCAAGGAACTTGTATCTGTTCTCATTGATGTCAAAGTTGATTCATGTATTGTTGATGCTAAAGGATACCATGAAGAGTATTTTTTGAGTTTTAATTGATGTAAAATTATTTCAAATTATACCTAATGATAATATTAAGTTCTGCATGGTGGAACTCAACTATTTGTAAGGTTATTTTGAGCACATAGAGAGAATTTGAAGACAAAGAGATCTTGTGAGAAGGTATGGGCATGATAGCTTGGTAAAATTAGTGGATATAGGTATATAGAGATTTTTGAGCATTTTAATCTGGTTTAGAGTGCATGAACAAAGGTATAAAGGTCAGGTTTCTAGCATGAAGACCAAACAAGGTGAAGAAATCATGGCCTAATGAGGTAGGTTGATAATTTTTCAGAACCAATATGACATTTTATCATGGGAATTTGTTTCTCATGTTGATTTAGGTATTTGGACAAAATTTTAGGTGCTAGTTTGGAGTATAAAGCAAGATATTGAGTTTTTGGTCGAACCGAGTTCTTGAGAATGGTATTTCCTAGCTAGAAGTGCACTTTCAGTTGCTTGTTGGCATGTTAATCCTATGAATGGGAACCTAGTATCTTTGGGAGAGGAACATATGTGTCCTAGATAAGATATTTGGGAATTATTTTGGGTTGTAAGGTCCATAACTTTATGAACAATCGCTAACACCAAAATAGGTCAAAACCCTTCTAAAACCTTGACTTGAAATCAATAAGGAAGATATTACTCATACACACCCAGAATTGATTGGTTATTCTTGTTTCATGATTGGATAATGTAGATTAATCTCCTAGATATCTCTAGGTGGTTTTGTGTTATCAGTGAATGAGAAAAAGTGATGGTACATGTATGTTCTCTCAAGAATTAGTTGTATCTCTCAAGTTTTAAAAAGGAAAAAGTGAAAAATGGATTTCATAGGATTACATGGACCTATAACACATGTATATGATGAATTATATACACGTTTCAGTCATTTAGAGGTCATACCATGTCAATTTATCATGACTAGTGTTTGGGACAATTTTTAGTAGTCTTGGAAAAGAGATGTTCTTGAGCCCATGTGCTCCGAGTTGAAGTTTATAATGGACATGGTGATGTTGTATATTTCATGCAATACTTATTAATTTTTTTATTTGGCATGGTGTGTTGTTTAAAGGTTGTACAAGATTCATGTTTCAAGGCATAGTTTTTGGGTGCGCAATCCTAATAGGACAATCTTGGTTTTAAGGTGTTTTCATGGTATAAATGTTTGATGTAGATATTTCCAAGCATGGTGGAAGCTAGAGGAGTTAATGGAAAATGCTATTTAATATTTTTGAGATTTGATGAAGACCATAGCAGATCAATAAATGTCATGGTGTAGTGCTATGAAATAAGACCTAGTTTAAGTTGTTTTTTTAGTCCTAAAATGATGTAAAAAGCACTATTAAGTCATTGTAGTACAAATGAAGGTCATGATGTAAGTTATACATGTTTTTATGATGTATTTATGTCTTAGCATGTCTAACCTACATGTTAAATGAATGAATTATATGGTTATGTTATTAAGTTTCATATATATAGGTGTAAGAAGTAAATTTTAGGTCTTAGGTGTTGTAGAGAGTATAAGCGAGCCATATGTGCTTGAGAAGGTTGTATGAGGTATTAAAGACCATACATAATTTATGAAAATTGAATATATGATGGTGGCCATATTTTATAAGTCCATGTTTCCATGCCCATGTCAAAGTGAATAAGAAGAAGAGTGAGTTATCTTACCATGATAGTTTGAGTGTCTTCAAGAGTAGATGAGCTTGTGTATGAAGAGAATTCAATGTTATAGAATTAGAGAGTGTTCAAGAGGCATGAGTTAATGATGAAGTGACTAATACATGAGATAGAGATTAGAACTAGAAGATGAGAGAAGATATAGAAGAGTAGAGAAGAAGCATAACATGATAGTTTGAGAAGAGAAGAAGAGCTAGAGAGTTTCATCATCAGTTTATCAACAAAAAGTGAAGGTGATAAACATCTAGGTGGCTGAGTTGGTGCTGAGTATTCCTTATGGAGTTTTTGCTTTACTAAAACCTAGGGGTTGGTGCTCCTCATAGATTTGGTGCTTCACTAAATTAGGGGGTTGTAGCCTCCTTGAATGTTAGTGCTTGCTAAAGTCATGTTGGTGACTAATAAACTAGGGGGTTGGTGCCTCCTTGAAAGTTGGTGCTTGATAAATTAGGGGTTGGTACTCCTTGTGGAGTTGGTGCTTCACTAAATCTTGATTTTTGTTTATTAATGCAATTATTAGTGGGTTTTCTTCCCCTTGAGGGTTTCCCACCTAAATAATGTGTTCATTTGTACTCTCTCTTGTTTCATGCTCATGTGGATGGTTATGTTGTTTTGATGGTTTGATATTGCTTATACAATGATGGCTTATTGAATGGTTCATACAAGTTAAGTAAAAGTAAAGATAACTGAAGTTAAATTTTTGGAAGAAAATGATTCAACCCCCTTAGTGATTTTACTTCCAATAGGGTTCTCTCATATATCTTGACCGTAGGTCTTGAAACCCTATGTTGACCTAGTGTAGGGATTGCTTCCTCTATATATGTAACCCTAGTGCTCATTATAGCCCCTTTAAATATATTCATTGTATGCCGAGCTCATGTGTGTTCTTTACTCCTTACCTTGATACCATTGTAAAACAAATAAATTAGGAGTGCAAGTTATTGAGACACATTCTTGATCCACCATACAAGAAGTCACCGAAAAAGAAAACAACGTGTAAGACCAAGGAAGTCCATGGAAAAAATAAAACAAGCCATGAGATAAAGAATTATGAAAAACAAATATAAAAGACCACGAAACAAGGAAGGATCCACACAACACACAAAACTCCACGCAACATTGCATAGAACTACGAGAAAAAGGAAAAATATGTGCAATACTTAACCCAACCATGAAAGACTTGAATGAGCCACATAATATAGGAAAATCCACACAAGTCTTAAAAAATCCATTTGTACACACAAAAATGTCAAAAAGACAAGGAAGTGCCATAGAACATGCAAATAAAATGCAAAAATATTAGATCTACCACACAAGACTAAAGGAGGTTGTGATACACATAAAAACCCCACAAAGAAAGGAAGAAATACGTGAAAGTCTTAAAAAAGAAAATGAAGGCCAAAAATTATTAAAACATAGATCTAACCATGCAAAGTTAATAACAACCTTGATTTTGATCAAATATACAAAATTTGAAGCATATAAGCACTTAGCAATTAGATTAACTCACATGAATTAGGGGTTATGCATCTTATAGACTCAAACAACCATGCAACACCGATTAAGGTGTCATGGATCTTGAAATTTTCCGAGTTCTACATATTTGTAAGATTCTTTGCACCTACAAACCACATATAACAAGATATACCATGCATAAGCATAAATGCTAGCTTCGATACCATGTTAAGAAAACATGGGGATAGGTAATACTACAAATTTATATATCCATCAAAGTAAATTACCAAATATTATAGTTTAAGTTTGAACAAAAAATTATGATAAATTACATCACATAATGAATTAGGTATTGGAATGCATACATAAACATGGAAGTAAATAAACAAAAGACACAAGATATAAATGGGAAGATCGTATGGTTAAAAACCCATTGAAAAATCACATATCTTTATTGAGAATAAACATTGCACCCAACACTCCCACTATTTCAAGAATCCAAAACAATTACACCTTCAAGGAGGAATTAAAAATTGTCAAATACATTCACTCATGAGTAAAGATCAATATTCATTCCTTTCGCATCATGTATCTTCTATAAAAACTCGCACGCATTCACAATTCACCATTTTTTCATTATATCTGATCTCAAAGAGATAAACTTGATTTAAAGGCGGGTGACTATTTGATTCAATCTTACATTTTGAATTTAAACACACGTTGTCACACGATCGGGCACCCATTAAATTTCTAAAAGATCCCGTGCAACGTTGGAGCATCCCAAGGTGTGGGACCTTTTTGCTTTGGGATGAACCTCCGAGAGAAGGATGAATTTCTTTGGAATTTGGGGCACCCAATTTAAGATCGAAGTGCAAGGCTAAGAACACTAAAAATGACTCTAATCTACTCAATTCACAAGGTTCAGAGTTAGAAATAACAAAAATGAAAATAAGGTGATACACCAAGAGAGTATAATTAGATAATTTTATGATCTTCACACCAGAAAGGGTTAACTTAGAAAGGATAAAGCAACCATCAAAATCTAATTCACCTTATGCTATTTATATAGGGAAAATAATGACCATAGAAAAAATATCATGCATTTCCTTGTAAGACCCCAAGCATACCTAACAGATAGATCAAATCTGTTTGAATACACAATCAAAAATCATGACAATATATAATAGGCACATGTAATACATCCATTTCTCTTTATGGCAGTTAATGATAATGTAAATTTATAACATAAGGAATATAATATTTTCACAACTGATATTCAAAATAACCACATCATTCTCCCACATATTAAAACAAGATACTCTGAAATAAAGGTGAGTTAATCACTTACACTAAGGAATTGCACATTCACAAAGCATACATGGATCAACCATTAACACAATGAATCAGGTATTTCACAAAAAAATATTGTTCTGAATATAGTTGAAAGGTTCCAAAGTATTTAAAGTACTCTTCCAAGATTGAAGAGTAACTTCCCAATGATCTATATCTTTAAACTTATGCACTTAACTATTTATAAGTTTTTAGGTTGAGCCATTACAACTGGACCTTAACTAACAAATTACTAAAAATAGAATGTAATTAAGTTCTAGGGAATATGATCCCATAAAAATAGCAAAGTAGTTGCAAAGGTTTGACTCAATCAACCCTGCAACCTTGGAACTGCCCTTCCATGGACGCCTAACTTAGATTAGTCTCCGCAACATCTTTTTATTCTTAAGGCTTTTCCTTTTCTTTCTCCCACAAAGTCATCCGATGCTTGTAGTCAATGAAATGATTAATGATTCCTTATAATTATTCTTCTTCTTGTCCACATGCATAATGATTTACCACATATACTGTTTCAATCTCTCTTGCTACTTTAGTCGGGATCCTTTTGAGTTTACTCACCACTTTCTTCAGTTGACTTGTGAAATTCTGGCATGAAACCAACCTGTCAATTGAGTCACTATTGAAAGTCCTAGTTACCTCATCATCTTTCTTCACCAAATCCTTGAAATTTGACTTAATTTGATCTACTAGAAGAGCATCAATATTCTCATTGAAGAATTTGCAATTGATATTATCAAACTCTTTTGAGATATCATTTAGAGCATCCATTATTTCCACACGCTTTTCATCTAATTTCTTGATCAAATCTTATAACACTTGGGATCTAAATTCCATAGCCTTTTGAAATTCAAACAACTTGGAAATATCATCAATTAATTCTTCTTGAAGAAGTAGATCTAGATCTTCCTCTCTAATCTCACCCCATGTGGTCAAATTTAGATTCAAATTATTATTATCTTCAAAGAAGGCTTCATCCATCCTACAAATAGAGGCTCTTTTGGTTTGCAAATCATTATATATTTCAACAACTTATGTGATCAAAGGATTAGCTTCTTGAAGCATGTGTTCCATCCATCCATTCACTGATCTTCCCTTTTGACCTATCTTCTCAATCTCATGATATGAAATATCATCTAGAGTGGAAGAAATTGTTAAGAGTAGTAGTAGTTGAAGGATCAGTGATTGGAGTGGGCTGTATTACTTTTCTCAACAGAGTAGTGAGCTGCTCAAATTTTGCCTTTAGCTCATATTTAAAAGCTTTATCCTTATCATACTTCTCTAATAAATTCCCAAGAGCCATTTACACATCTTGTTTGGCACCTTCGTGTGTTTCCTTACCTAGTGAAAATATGGAAATTTGATAGTCCATTCATTGTGATAGTTTCTTTAGTCTTTCCCTCAATGGGAGTAGAAATTTCCATGACTCTCTCTCCGATTGGTTCATAGATAGGTTGGAGATGATCTTTGGCCATTTGGCCTATCTCCTCGAGTAGGTTCTAACACACTCATATCTATTACATCTACCAGAGGCACCTTCTTCTTCTATTTTGGAGTTTGGCGATACAACCATTTTGGTATAACAGATGCTTTGATGGAGATGACATGATTGATTCAACACCTAGAGCACTAGACAACACAATAGCACTAGTAACATTAGTTGGCAATGAAGTGGAGGTGGTAATAATAGATGGGGTAGATGTGAGAACAACCATAGGAGTGGATACAACAAGGCTAGAAGTTGAAATGGAGGGAAATGAAAACTACAGAGGGAGTGAAGTGGAAACTAGAGACCCAATCATTTCTCCCACTGCAAGGGGACATGAAGAGATGAGAATACTTGGGCCATGGATGGGGATGGAAAAGAATAAATGGGTGTAGGAGTGAAGTAATGATAGAGGAAGTGATAATGGAAAGGAAAGAGGGAGTGGAAGATTTTTCCATACAATAACAAAATCAATAACCTTGACAACTTATGATATTGGAAATCTGGGGGGCACAACCTTGGAAGTAGGGGCCTTGGAAAGAGAGGAAATTCCAACAACAAATGAAATATTCTTAGGGATTATATTGGCCCTTTGGGTAGACCTTTTTCCTTTTATGGGTGTAGGAAGACTCATTGTTGGTTGGGCTTCTATTCTTATAGATTGATCTAACCCTTTGGGTGAAATTCCCAAGGTAGCCAACCAATCATATGTTCTTTTTAAAATGGGGCCCGCCCTTTCCTTAGTATTGTAACTTTCTTCTTGATACCAATCAATCCATGGAAATGGTTGATTGGAAACATTATTATCCTTGTATACTAGATCCAATACTTCTTCCTCATCCTCCATATCCTTTGGAATCTCTGCAATACCAAACTATCTAACCTCATCTAAAGTTAACCTTTCATATTCTTGTTGTCGGATAATGAACTCATCCCAAAAGTGAATCCAAATATCCTCTAGTTGAGGCACATGAGAATGGATAAACCTCGTTTCACTGAATCAACCCAATAATCAAAATTGGTTTAGGGATGAAAGGTTCACAAAGTCACTTCAGACATTTCTACATCCACATTCTTCACTTTATAAATATTGGCACAAGTATATCTCATCTGATTGAAATGGGAAACTAGACTCCGCCTTATGCCATTTATTTTTGATTTTATGATAATCCAACAACTACCGAACCAATTCTAGCGAAATCCATTTGTCAATAGGGAACTTGGGTAACTTGCTTGGGGCACCCACGAAACTGGGAATCTTGATGTATGTAAATGTAGGAAACTGAAGATAAATGGCTCCCCACTCTTGTACTTCCTTGAAAGCCTCATCAAAAATCCTTCGATTATACAAATCCTTGTCAAAATGATAAAGAAGAACAATGAAGAAGGCATCATTGACTCTACAAAAATGTCTTCTTCCCTCATCCATTGTGATTTGAGGATAAAAATCAAAAATTTGAGATGCACTTCTAACACCTTTGGTATTTAACCCATTAAATTCCCCATGGCAGCTGTAATGTAAACCAAGAAAGAAGTCATATAAAATTTTTTGGAAGACAAGACTTTACTTAATTGAAAAAAATAGAGCTACTGATATGCTCTCCCCATCATATGAATTCTTTGTTCTTCTTGATAGTGGAAATGTACAGAACATCCATTCCTGAAACTCTTTTATAGAAGCAAGACCGAAAATCTACTCAACAACACAATGAGATTGTTCACTTCTTGGATGAAATATGATCAAAACATAGTTTTAGGTAACTTGGTGACACTCTTGGCCAAGTATCTCTTCATCATGACCCTCGCACATAGTTTGGTTTCCTTGTCCCAATGTTCAATTGCAGCTTTTGGTGAATTTTTGGTATAGTCCTCAACATAAGGAAGTTTACACAAATCTTCAAAGAAATCAGAGTCCAATTGAATTACAACCTTTCGTCACAATTCTTCACATCCTAGAATTTTCATCAAAATGGGCTACTATGACCAAGATGAATTCAGGACAATGCATGGACATAGGAAAACCGGTAGCAAGAGAAATTCCACTATCATATATAGCCTGCATCCAAGACTTCTTGTTAGGAGCTCTCAACCTTGCCCAAAAGTTTGGAAAATCTACCTACCCAAGATCGGTATCTCCAATATTCCCTAAGTCTGAAGAAAGGCATGAATGAGGAATGACTCCTAAAAATGTATATTTCATCTTTTCTTTGAATTTTGAGGAGGTTGACATTGAGTTTGGATTTCAGAATCTGAAAAGCCTTTGGAAATTTCATATAAAATATTGAAGAAACCACGAAATGCTAAATTCTCAAAGTCCAAAGGATTCTAATTCTGAAGTGCAAACCTCCAAAAACCTGAAATAACAGACCTTTGAAACTCGAAAGAAAGAAAGAACCTCTAAAAAGGAAAGAGCTCTAAAGCCCGAAAATAGCCTCCTCCGAAACTCCAAAAATAGAAGTTCCGAAAATAGAAATTTATGGACCGTGAAATCACCGATGGGCACAGAATCCAATATCTTGGTAGAGATTTGGAGGAATATATCATGCAATCTGGATTGGATGCCTACACATGTTGGATTTTGTAGCTTGTGGAAATCAGAAACATTCTTAAGGAAAACATGGTAGATGATGAGGGTTCCATTTCCAAAATAAGAAAAAGGAAGAACAAAAAGAAAATAAACAAGGAAGAAAACCCAAAATGATCATAACCAAGAAGAAATAACCCAAACAAAATTACCTTGAAAATGATGCCTCGAAAGTACAAAATTTTGGTAAAAAGAGTGTTAGAGAAAAAGGTCAGGTGAAAATGACAGATAAAACTCAAGTTTATATAGAAAAACCCAAAATTAATTCCCAGAAGCCGACACATGGGAGGGTTGGTGAGAATTAAATTCCCATAGAACCCTAAAGTTCAAATCTCAAAATTATGAAGTTCCAAAATTTTAGAACTTCAGAGTTTTGGACAATGTTTATGAAAATATGATGGAAAACTCCAAAACCTAAAAGTCCAAAGTTCCAAAATTTTGGAACTTCGAGTTTCAGACTTTAGTAGTTTGAAGATGAAAATATAAAAATGGATATGGGAGACTCAAAACCCAAAAGACTAAAGTTCTAAAATTTTAGAACTTCGAGTTTTAGACTTGAACTTCAAGTTTGAATTTACCAAAAAGTGATGGAAGACTCCAAAACGAAAGTCCAAAGTTCTGAAATTTCAGAACTTTGGAGTTTCGACTTCAAAACTCCAAGTCAAAATTAATGAAAATTTCCAAAGGAGACTTCCGAATCCCAAAAGTCTGAAATTCTGAATTTCAAAACTTCGAACTTTTGGAGTTTAGAACTTCGAAAAACTTCAACACATTTCTAAAACACTTCTGGATGAAATATTTCAGAAGAATTTTTGAATCAACTTTTAACATTTTCAAGGTAAAATTTAAAGGTTAACAAAACCGCTGATGCAATAGTGGATTCCACCATGCTTATATTTTAAATATAATTTATAAGACATGAGTATTATTATTTTTGGGTTTCTAGTAAGTATGTTTCCCGCTTAATATTACAAACCAAAAATAAGCAACATTCCATTTTACATGAAACAATCCAACCATAATGTCCTATCTATGTGCATTTGTTTTATGCATGCTTCCCATGCATCCTTGAAATCCCTATCTTGCACTTATAAAGCCATGACATCAAATCCCATGATTTCTATGTGCATCCCATTTAATAAAAGAATCCTTCTACTTAAAAAATTCATAACCTTGTTTGATTTCCCACTTCATTGCTTCAACATAAAAGAGTAGCTTTGTAGAAACGCCATCCATTTCACATGCCTTTGGTTCATTTTTACCTTACTATTGATGGACTACAACACTTGGTGATCTGTGTATAAGTAAATTCTCATAAGAAAAACTAATTCCTCCATTTTCTATGTATTTACAATATCATAAAAATATTTATCATACATGTTGGTGAAATAATTCGACACGTTGTAAATTATGTGTTTCCACCAATGCTCACGGGGCTATGCCCTTCCTTAGTGTATGAGAAGGCTCCCATTATTAAATGTAAACTAATATATTTATGTCGGGTTTCTAAATAGGTCGGGAATCACATAGGAACATGTCATTGAACTGTGGCAAAGTGCTTATATGGGGTACAAGGGAGGAAATTTCAGTGATGAGGGGTGAAGGAGAGAAATTAGGAAAGAGGAGGTTATTGTTGTGAGTAGGAAATAATAGAGTTCACACATAATAACTGAACTAATTCAAAATTCAATTATAGGAAGGAAAAAAATGTAATCCATTAGCAAGACTAACAAATTAAAGACACATAGTTCTTAGATTCATCAATCAAGGATGCAAAGTTCCTTCTTGATCACTATGCTTGCAAAGTGATGAAAAGAGAGAGAAAAGAGGAACACATGAGAAAGGGAAATGGAAGAAATGTAGATTTTATTTCTTATGTTGGTGATACAAATCTCAACATCTAAACCAAAATCCATAATTTCTACTAAATAGAGTAAACTTTTAGAATCCTTTAGAATGGAGAAGCCATTCCAATTTATAACCTTGTGAATTGTCTTCTCATCTACCCACCACATGACCTTTTACATTCCTATTCTACTTGTGAATTTCCATCTTCTTATGAAGTGAGTGAATAATTCCCCTTTTTATAAATCAAAAGGGAATTTTACAATGCAACTTTAGGAAGTCACTTATGTGAATAAGAAAAAATACAATGATTTTTTACAATAAAGAATTAGAAACGGGGGAGAGAAGAAAGAGGGAGAAAGAGAGAAAGGGATAAGGGAGTTAACTAACTATTTTGATGAAGAAGTATCCTTTGATGAAGAATCAACTCTCATAGGCTCCCATGAAAGATCTTATATGATGAATTATGTGCCCTTGACCTTTTTCTTAATTGTGCCGCTACAACTTCGCCTTATTTGAATACAAGGATAGGAACATGTTCCAAAGTACTGATCCAAGTCTTAATAATGATACCAAACCTTCTTCACTATGTGAACAAATTCTCATAATATATTGTTGGATTGGATATAGAGCCCCTAATCTTTGAGAGAGATTCCAAAGTATCCTCATTAAATGAAGAGGGCTCTCCTCCAACTATCTTGACAATCTCTTGAAAGGAATTCAAGAGTCCTTCTGAGGATGTGTTCTCATTGAGTGAAGATATTCCCAACTCTTGCACACTTTTTGATAATATTATTATCTAAATCCCAAATACATGTTCCTCATAGGACTCAAGCTCAGAAATGGCCTCATCTAACACAAAGAAAGCTTGCAACCATTACGAGGGACCGTAAGTGAGACATGTTCTAAATAATGGATGGAAAAACTTTATGATTTACTAAAAAGGAAGAGTCTAGATAGGTCATCTCAGAGACCAATGAAAGAAGACTTTCCCAAATTTCCCTTTCTTTCTAAAAATCCTTCCTACTATCTCTTATCTTTGACATGGTAGCTGATACATATTGGAATAATGAGAACAACCCAAGTAGCAAATTCTTCCCCTTTTCAATAATCATGTCTACCCATTTATCATTGACTCTTCCCTACATAATGAACACCTGATATTTCTTGATTGTATGGGAATCAAAGCTACAATTGGGAGAGATTTTTCATTTAGAGGAAAGGATGATGAACTGGGTTTGAGAAAGGATAGTACATATGAAGACAAGGTATTCAAATGCTCATCCAATTGATCAATGGTCTTCCTTTACTCCTCGTTCCATGCAAGGATCCTCATTTAAGACGCTTGGAATAAGTGATCATAACCCTAATGAGTGGCTTGCCCAAAGGATACTATTATCCAAAATACCCTCAGGGTTATTTTTATAAGTTAAAATTTTCATTTGGACTTAGCCAGATAAAATGAGCAAAAGTGGGAAAAATCAATGTTGTGGGCCCCTCATCTCCTACTTGCCAAGCCCCTCATTTCCATACTTAGCCAAAAAAAAAAAAGATTGGGTCATTTGGGGAAAAATCAGTAAAATCAACCTTTGGAGGAATAATTCCTTTATTCCTCTTGTTCTCCACATCGATGTATTAGTTACAGAAGGGGTTTGGGGATTTTGAAGCTAAAGAACTAGCTATTTTGAGCAAAGAGGAACATTTCATAGGGATAAAAATTATCTCGATTAAATGATTCACCGAGTGGGAGGAGTTGGGAGTGAAGTGTGGACAAAGTGGGTGAATTAGGTACCTGTGGAATAGATGTTACATTTTTTTCAGGTCATTAGTTCTCTAAATGGACGAGTTGGCTAACGAGATGGTAGGGAAGCATAGAGGTAGTGAAAAATTGGTTATGACAGATCGGATGGAACAGTGGAACTTTTCCAAAGTTTGACCCCAACTCTAAATCCGCACACACACATAGAACTCGTGCCAAATCAAATATATCAGGTCTTGTAGGCACAACAAGAATAGTTACCATATTCCTCCACTACACCAATCAACCAATACATCCAGACTTTACAAAAAATATTAAAATGGAATGTGGAGACTTGTAGAGAACCTTGTCACATCCATACCAATCCCTTGAACTTTGAATAGGCATAAATTTTTCCCTTTAACTCCAAATTTAACAAAATTTGACTTTTTAGAAAGGTCTTAAATTTGATGAGGTTAGGTGGGTTGAAAAGAGGAATTACTATCCCATCATTAAGATGCAGTTCTAGGTAGCTCAAATAGAAAATTTT